>MJUU01024920.1:64084-85628 GCA_002080025.1 Modiolus philippinarum
ATATTGTGCAATGCCAAATACTGCCAATATGAAAAATTGTTTAAATTTAGTTATGGTGTAAAGCATTTAGAAGATGATCAATATTTTTGCCAACAAAAACAGAAGTAAAGATTTAACAACAATGCTGTATTTATATCCAAAGTTCACTGTTAAATCGTTATTTTTGCAAAATCTGGAGGATATATCTGCAGATATGCCAATTAAATGTACCAAGCGACACATTAGTTGTCTGAAAACGTTGCTTAGAAAAACATGAGTGTTTGATGTGACTCTGAATACTGAAAATCTTACCCCTACCCCAACAAATTTTCCCTAAAATTGTCAATTTTTTGTCCATTTTCGCATGAAAATAACCAGAACACGTCAAATGTGTGTTGTATATGACAATGTTGCATGAATACATCATGATATGGTATTTTATCAGCAATTGGTGGACTAAAACTCACTCTCCCAAAATTCATGAAAAAATGGGAATTTTCAACATTTCAGATTTGTCCATAGTTCACTGTTAAATCGCAATATATGTCAAATCTATAGAATATATCTGCAGATACGCAATAAATTGTCCTAAGCGATACATAAGTTGTCTTAAAACATTGTGCAGAAAAACAAAGAGTGTTAAATGTGACTCTAAATACGAAAGTCTTAGCCCTACCCAAACAAACTTTCCCTGAAATTGTCAATTTTTGGCCTATGTTCGCATACAAATAACCAGAGCACGGAAAACGTGTGTTGTATATGACAATGTTGCATAAATTATTTTAACAGCCATTGGTCTCCAAAAACTCAGTATTTCTCCAAAAATTGATGAAAAATGGGAATTTTAAACGTCTCAGATTTGTCCATAGTTCACTGTTAAATCACAATATATATCAAATCTATAGAATATATCTACAGATATGCCAATTAATTATTCTAAGCGATACACTAATTGTCTTAAAACATTGTTTAAAAAAACAAGGAGTGTTTAATGTGACTCTAAATACCAAAAATCCTACCCATACCCCAACAAATTTTCCCAAAAAATTATCGATTTTTTGTCTATGTTGGGATGAAAATAACCACCACACGCAAAATCTGGGTTGCATATAGCAAGGTTGCATGAATTCTATCGTGATTTGGTATTTTAAACCCAACTTGTCTGCTTAAACTCAACATTTTGTCCAAAATTTATGAAAAATGGGAATCTTTAGCATTTCAGATTTGTCCAAAATTCACTTTTAAATCGTTATATGTGGCAAATCTGAAGGATTTATCTGCAGATATGTCAATTTATTGTTCTAACCGATACATACGTTATCTTAAAACACTGCTTAGAAAAACAAGGAGTGTTCAATATGACTCTAAATACCGATAATCTTACCCCTACCCCAACAAAATTAAACTTAAAAGTCCCCAAAATATGCCTGTCTTGAAATATATATAAACATAGCATACCAATATTTTATTTTCCTTGCAAAAATGCATTTGATAAATCGTAAAATATAATTTTAACACCAAAATATGGAGAAAATTGAATATTTTGAGCGATTTTCGTGAAAGTGGGAATTTCCAGCATTTCAGAATTTTACGAAATCCAATTTCAATTGTTGAATAACTGCCCATAAACCACGCGCATGATCTTATTTGTGATATATGTCAGTCTCTGTGTATTTTGGTGTTTGAATATGATATGTCATTGGACCTTTATACAAGGTTTAAGCTTTTCAAGCTGAATAAAATGAAATAAATTGTTGAATATGTGTGGTAAGGGGTAATATGTTTGTAATTTATGAGACTGTAATTAGTCTAAAATGTTTTAAAGCATGCTTTGTAATTGCTTAAATAATGAAACGATATTTAATCAACATTTTCAAGTCACATATCAATTTCATGAAGTATTTGCATCTCAAAGTCAAACCAGCAGAAATTCTGAAAAACGGAAAATTCCCATTTTGCATACAATTTCGGGTAGAAGAGTCGAAAAGAGACCTCTTTAAAAGTTTAAATCTACTTAAATGATCTTCTGCATGTCACCTTTAGTGAAAAAAACACTAGAATTCCCATTAAACATATCTTTTTATCATTTAGAGCCTGAATATTTCAAATTTTCTCTTAATTTTTATGGGGAGGGGTGCTAATTTTGACATTTCTGAACCTACAATATGTCTGAAACTCAAATGTGTGCACACAATTTGTTGCTAATATATCATAAATCATTATTAAATCGGCTATTATTAAAAATATTTTCAGATTTTACGATCCTAAAGTCAGAAAGTCGAAATTGTGAAAACATCTAAAATTCCGAAAATTTCCATTTTTCAAAAATTTTTTACCAAATATCTAAATTTTATGGACTTTAATGGTTTTATTTTCCAACATTTTATCACACCTGATAAGTTAGGCATAAAAACTAGATCAAATGACGAGGGTTGTTTATCTGAAAGGAATTGACGGCCTAAAATCGTCATTTTCGCAATTTTTTGCAGGGGAGGGGTACATTTTTTGTATCCCAGATCATAAAAAGGGTGTAAAGTGCCCAAACTTATGTTCATTGGAAAGTATATTAAATTAGCTTTAATTTTTTTACCAAATTGGAGTACATATTACTTATCGTTTAAAAATTATGGAGCTTAAAAGATGAAACTTAGGTTAAAATGAAAAAACAAGAATTCTTCATGATGTACTATAAAAGTGGCCCTATACTGTCTATGCGTGCAGGTTATGTTCGTGTTAACATGTTTTATTTTGAAGAGGGGACATAGAAGGACTGAAAAAAAATCGGTCTGATTCGGAAGTGCGGGGTGCACGGAAAGTGTTTCCAGCCCACGGACTATTGCAAAAATATAAGATTATATGCTTAAATTAAAAAAAATGAGTCTTTGACATTGTCAGGAAAATTACCAAAGTTGCAACCGGAATCAAAATGCCGAAAGATTATTACAAATCTATAGACTATATGCAACAATTCTGTATAAAGATTTAATCCCTTGATCCAAAATATGTAGGAGGGGTGTGTGTCATATGTTACATGTGTAAAAAAAACCTCATCTTTGGGCCTTTGTCAAAATCAGTAATCTTCAGGCCTCTTGTTTGCACCAAGAAAAAGAAGAAAACTCCGAAAGCTTATTGCGAATCTGCAGACTATGTGCAATAATTCTACAACAAAATCAAAACATGTAGGGGGACTTTGTTTCACATGCTACATATGTTAAAAGGTGATTTCTTGGGGCTTCTTGTTTGCGCCAAGACTTATAAAAAATCCGAAAGCTTATTACGCATCAACAGACTGTAAGCAACAATTCTACACCAAAATTGAATTCCTAAATCCAAAAATGTAGGAGGAGTTTGAGTCACAAGAAAAGTATGACGGACGGACAGACAGACAGAGGGTATAACAATATCCCAAAACTCTCTTCGAAAGTGTTGAGAAAATAAATTGTCATTACTCTTTAGCATATCAGAATGCTCGATTGAGTAACAACTTAGCGTCTGCTAAACTGTCAAAGAACAAATAAAGGGATATGGAGTAAATGTTCATGGGACAAAATCTTTATAAATACATGGAAAGATTAAGCAAATGGAACAAGGGTTTTATTGTTGTTCTTCATCTTAAGTACAACTTCACTTCTAGGATCGACAGCTACATCCGAAGAACTGAAGTACTGTTGAGATTGCAATGCGTTCTGATTTAGAATAAACTGTTGGTTTCGTGAAATATGAAATATAAAATAACCATACTGTGTGTAAATTTGAAATGTTCTCTGAGTAAAAGAAGACTTGGGCAGACCTTTCACAATTCTCACACATCGTTAATGAAATAAAAGTTATTTTGAGACAATTAATTCAATCTATTTCCAAAAATTTTAAAAACATTGTCAATATTACCACTGCACTGTAAAGAAGAGAGAAGAAATATCTTTAAAGTTCTATTTGGGTAATATTTTATGGGTATTTAAAATGTCTTTTTCCAGGTTCTGTTGGTTGGGTAATAAAGACGAAAACGAATGTGGGGAAAATGATTTTTTTTTAATTTACAGATTTAAACAAATATGACGGGTATATTTCCATGTTTTGTTTGAGTAATATGAACTACTAAAATAATTATGACAGGTATGAAAAACATCTATTTATGTAATATTGACTAAAACAAATGTCTATGGTGTGTTAAATGTCTTTTTGGGTAATATAGACTTAACCAGATGTGTCGGTTATGAAAAATCTTTGTTTTTTGTATTCTATTGGTCAATATGGACTAAACCAAAGGTATCGAGTATCAAAAATTTCTCTGTTAATGCTCTCATGAGTCGTGAAGACTAAACAAAATGTGTCGGGTGTGAAAAAATTCTACTTCCATGCTCTTCTGAGTAATATGGACCAAAGCAGTCCTGATGGATATGAGAAACCTAAATTCTTATGTTCTACGTGGACAATTTGGACAAAAACATATATCCAAAGTATAAAAAAATCAATCTTTTTATGTTCTTTTGCAAGGGCATCCCTCCCACTGCCAATGGATACTCAAAACTTACGAAAAATCTCTACTTCCACATTTATGTCGAAATGCGCATATGCAGAAAGTAAATTCACTGTAACTTCGGTATTTAGTTATTTGTTACCACTTGGTCGATGCCTCTGCTGGTGGACTGTTAGTTCCCGAGGGTATTCACCAGGCAAGTAGTCAGTACTTCGGTGCTGACCCGAAAGCCGATTTTATTTCGAACCTTGCAATATCTAAATTTTTGTAAATTTTGTTGAAAACTAAGGAGTATCTCCCTCACGCAAAGCTCTGTCCTTAGCTTTTTGACTTCAAATTTAGATCATTTTGGGTATTTGTTCTCTATCAGTTTTTTAACATATTTGATTTTATGGTCTTCCAAATGTTTACATTTTATCTGCACTGAAGAGACATAATTTGTCGAAATGCGCATATGCATAAAGTAAATTCACAGTAACTTCGGTATTTTGTTTTTTGTGAGTATGAACGAAAACAAAAGTGTTGTGTATGAACAATCTCTCTTTTCTTGTTCTTTTTAGGTAAATGGACTTAACCAAATCTGGGGGGTATGAAAATTCTCCATTTGTTTTCTATTTTGTATTATTATACTTCATGCACATTTCTGAGAAAGTTAAGTCATTTCATTTGTTCTTCGTAATTCGGTGTTTGCAGTATTTATTTTTCTCCGCCTTCCCATAGCAACATATGATATTATTTTGCTGAGCAACGAAAATATCACATTCTGAGATAGAAGTTTGCCGAGCTCGGAAAAATCACCCCCTTCGACCGAGAATTACCGATCTGTATTTCATCCTATTTACTGACTTTAGCCGAAGCAGACAGTTTTTCGTTTTCATGATTTATGTAAATTTATATCGCTAACATACATTGGTATTTGCAAAATGTCTGCAGGGACAGCTGAAGAATTTTTAGATACGAAAAACGGCAAGTCTACGAAACAAGTAGCCAACGGTGCCATGAAATCATATATCATAGCATCGCACCAATTGTTTCTGTTAACCAAATTGCTTCATTTTCATTTTTTCCATTTTAGTATTTTTGTTTTGATTTTATATTTGGCACATCTAAGAGTTTAAAAAAATTGCTCAGGTCTTCTTATTCATATACTATACTTGACTAAAACCACTTTTTTCACGAGAAACTATATTATCTATTTAGGAATAAAGTGAAATTAAGATATTCAGTGTGAAAAAAAAACTGCCTTAAGTGAAGGATGTAATGGTAGAGTACCACACTTAGAAAAATATCACATGAAGAAAAAATATCACCCTCGACTCTGTCTCTTCTTCATGTGATATTTTTTCTTCGTAACACCCTCCACTGAGGACAGTATGTTCATAATATTGAATTAAAACAAATGTATCTGGTGTAAAGAAAAAAATCTATTTTCTTGTTCTTTTATAGGTAATTAAGAGTAACAAGTGACAAGTATTAAAAATCTCTATTTCAATGTTCTATATAGAAGTAATATGACAAATGTTACTGCCAGATATTCAAAATTCATTTTTTTTAAATAATGACTTAAACAAATGTATCAGGAATCAAAAACTCTTCACCCATGTTATGTTTGGGCGACATGAGCTAAACCATGAACTAAATAAAATGTAGGATCTATGAAAAATCCATTGCAACAGCAAAAATTGAAAAATAAAAATAAAAATCCAAATAGAAAAGATAAACGATAAATAGGTAATATTTGCACCATATGTGCAGGATATAAAAAATGACAAAATACCGAAGTTACTGTTAATTTATGTTCTGCATATGGCTATTTCGACAACTTATGTCTCATAAGTCCAGATAAAATCAAAACATTAAAAATCCAGAAATCGAAAGGTGTACAAATGCTGTTGGAGAACAAATAATCAAAGGGATCTAAATAGAAAGCCGAAATCAGCTAAGGACAGAGCTTTGCATAAGGAGATACTCCTTAGTTTTCAACAAAATTTTCAACTTAGATATTGTAAGTTTCCAAAAAAAATATGTTTCCGGGCCAGCAATGAAGTACTGGACTACTGGGATGGTCAATACCCTCGGAGATTAACAGTCAACCGGCAGTGGCATCGACCCAGTGATAAAAAATAACAAAAATATCGAAGTTAATGTAAATTTAATATTTCTGCATAAGGCCATTTCGACAACTTATGTCTCATCAGTGCAGATAAAATCAAAACACTGGAAATCCAGAAGTCGAAAGGTGTACAAAGGCTGATGGAGAATAAGTAATCAAAGAGGTCTAAAAAGAAAGCCGAAGTCAGCTAAAGACAGAGCTTTGCATGAGAGAGATACTCCTTGGTTGTTTATTTAGGTGTATTCAGAAAAATGTGTATTTAGATGACGACTTTTATAATTCTTTAACGAGCACAAACACCCATCTGTTTGACAATGTTGAACTGTTGGACCTATGAAATTAAAATAAATTATAAAATGTTCAGCTATGAAAGCTGAATTTGAAAATAGCATTATACGTTTAACATTTTTATTGGTTTAACATTAATTATGAATTGCTGTTTACGTTTCTAATTGGCCGAACCTTTAATATTTATTTGCGTGAGCGTTACTGGGTTCTCATTGATTTGCCTTTTCGAACAAAAAAAAGAAAATTGCTTTTAGAACGCAATTTTATTTTTAACTTAAATTAATGTCACCCGATGTTCACAAAACTTCTGAATACCTAGCATTTTGCACAAAAATAAGGGTTTCCCTGGGAAATAGCATGTTTTTCGCATGAAAACTACAGTTTCTGATTTGAACTTAGCATTTTGCACGAAAACTGCAGTTTCCGATCGAAATGCACAGTTTTCGCACGAAAACTGCAGCTTCCCATCGAAATGCACAGTATTTCGAAAGGTAACTGAATTTCCGTTCGAGTTCTACATTGAAACCAAAGTTTTGAATAAAATTCGCTACAATCAGAAAATACATTGTCACCAATTTGATTTCCAAATATGGTAAATTTCCTGAAAATCTCATTTTTTCCAATGCTGCCAACAATATATTCTTTAATTCCTTTTATAAAAATAGAGACCAGCAATAATTTAATTTCAAAAATGTCAACAAAAATTTTGTCCAGGGTCTATAACTGTTTTCTTTGTCAAACAGAAAGTGCAGGAATCATTGTTATTACTCTAGTTTATTGTATTTCTTATTTTCCAAATAGCCAACTTAACAGTATTTAATATTGAACTAACAATAAAACATACCTGTTTACTTTTATTTAAAACTCCGAAAAAATGTATTTTTTTCTATGTTATTTTCGAAAAAATAAGTAATGATAGCTTTAAAAATCCTTTCAAACTATATTTTATGTGTGCACAACTAAAAAATAAATGCACTAAGTTTTCAGTATTGACTTTTACGTAAATGGCATTTTTGTTGAATCTTCCCATTTTTTAAAATTTCTCCGCTGTATAAATAATCAGATGTACTAATTTTCCAATGAAGTTGATTTGAATTTTTAATGCAGAATTTCTCCACCTTATTTTGCACCATTCAAATTCATTGCCGAAATATAAATTCCATTTATTTTCACAAATTGGCTTTTGTTTATTTTTTCCCAGCACCTTTGAAGAAAGATCGGCGATATTGTCGTACCCTCCGTCTATCTGTCCGTCCGGCATACTTTTCTTGTGGCTCAAACTCCTTCTACATTTTTGGTTTTGGTGTAGAATTTTGCATATAGTCTATAGATGCGCAATAAGCTTTCGGATTTTCTATATTGCGCTTGGTACAAATAAGAGGTCCAAACATGTCGATTTTGACGCATGTGGCATGTGACACAACCCCCTCCTACATTTTTGGATTTAGATATTTAGTTTTGTTGTTCACGTGTTGCATAGATGCGCAATAAACTTTGTGATTTTTTATCTCAACTTGGTGCAAACAAGAAGTCTCAAGATGTTGATTTTGACAAATGCCCAATGACGGCGTTTTGCATTTGCGCCGATTTTTTTCTTTCATTTGCGCCGATTACTTCTTTCATTTGCGCCGATTTTTTACCTGTTAGTTTCGTGTCAAATGCAGGTAATTTTTTCATTTGTTCACACTATACTGATGAACGATAAAAACTTACATGGATCAGAAATAAAGCTCAAAAGGTGATAGAAAAGGAATAAAAAATATAAATGCAAATGTTTAACTAAGTACATATTTATACTAACAGCACCTGTATTGGCTCTGTCTTTTCAAGAAGTATTGGTTCTGCATTAGTATCAGTAAGGTACAGTACTATATACTTCACAGTTTATAGCCAGACTAAACCTCTGTTTTCAAGGTACTTTAGAATTATTTGATATAAGTCTGTCACAGTTATTTTTTTTTTTAATTTCAACTTTTGAGCTCCAACTTTTATCTTGGAAATTTCAACTTTGCCATTTCAAAAATGAATGTAAAAAATTAACAAAATACCGAAAATGAAGTATATTTTAACTTGAACGAGGCATTAATACACTTTCGGTATTTTAACACCGTTTTTCCAGGTTTAACCATCATTCTATCCTTCAATACATAGTACATGTAATTAACTTCAGTCATTTGAAGAAAAATCGGCGCAAATAAAAAATAAAATAGGCGCAAATGAAAAAATGAAATCGGAGCAAAATGAAAAAAAATTGAAATTAATAAAATCGGCGCAAATGTCATACGCCCGCCCAATGATAGGGATTTTGACACATGTGGCATATGATACAAAACTTCTCCTACATTTTTAGATTTAAGAATTTAACCTTTATGTAGAATTGCTGCATATAATCTATACATTTGCAATAAGCTTTATGAATTTTGATTCAGGTTGCAACTTTGGTAAATTTCCTGAAAATATCAAAGAATTTACTTTTTTCAATGTCAGCATCTTATCTTACATTTTAAAAAGTGTTGTGTAGAAAATAAAAATCTGAATACTTACATTTCTAAAATGTGATTTCAAGTTTGGTTAATTTAATAAAAATATCAAAGACCACTTATCTTTTTTGGAATTCTACTTAGCAGCCATACATTTAGACTTTGTACTGATTAGGTCAAACATTTTCAGCAATTGGATTTCAAAAATATTCAATTCCAATTTCGGTAAATTACTGAAAGTCTCCAAGATCCCTTATTTTTTGGAATTCTTCATTTTTTGACAGTTATTACTGTAGATTGAAGAAATTTTGGATTTAGATAGTAGGAGAATAACCTGTGCTATTAGTGCGAAGATAAATAACCTGTGTTATCAGTCCGAAATGTCATTTCCGTCGGCCCTATCTTGCTTAATTTAAAATCATCTGTGTACATTTAAGTCGGAATTGTTTAATGCCAAGAAGTCTGTCGTGTCCGTCAAAAATATTGCATTTGTCTGTCATTTTGTATTGCATTATGTTTTTGTCATATTTATAGCCATGCCTGCTTTAAAATTATCAATACATATTTTTGAAAGGCCATGTGAGCTTTTGCCATCACCGGTCGTCCGTCGTCCGTCCGTCCGTCCGTTAATTTTTTCAAAGATCTCCTCTGAAACAACTTGGCCAATCCAAACCATACTTGGCCTGAATCATCACCAAGGTATGCACTTTCAAGTTTGTGATTTTTATGTCCGCAGACCCAACAACATGGCCGCTGTTACAAAAATTAGAACATCGAGGTAAATTGCTGTTTTTTGCAATTAACTTCAAAGCTGTTACAGATATCCAAAAAAAAAAAATTTTTTTTGTCACTTTTCGTTTATATATTGAAAATGATAGAAGATAGGGGGGTAAAGTTCAAATAACAAAAATGGTCAGCATATAAAATCTACATGTCCGGAAATTTTGAAGAAAATCTGACGACCCATATAGGAGTTATAGCCCCTTTTTCTTTGAATTTTCCCGATTTGTATACGTTTTTACTTTTATTTCAAAAACTTTTTGTGATAGAAGTAAAGTTTGAATTGCAAGAGTGTTAAGCTTATCAAGGACTACAATTTCTACACATGTCCAGCAGGTTCGCATCTCATCCAAGATAGCCGCCAGCGGGGAACATAGTTTAACAAAGGGACCCTATAGGAAAGGCATTCAAATATCTTTTCCTCTGGAACTATTGAGCCAATTGGATGCAAACTTAGTCACAAAAGTCCAAAGTCCCCTTCAAAGTTTGTGATTTTTATGTTCATACCTCATCCAAGATGGCCGCTAGAAGGAAACATAGTTTATAGGAACACCTATAGGAAATGCATGAAAAGATCTTCTCTGAAACTACTGAGCCAATGGGAACCAAAATTGGTCAAAACAGTCCTTTGGTGATTTCCTTCAAAGCTTGTGACTTAAGTTTGTACCTCATCCAAGATTGCAATAATGTTTGAATATGCGCTCAGAAACTGTAACATCTGGTGAACTGATGTATACTTTAGTAGTATAGATAATAATGGATGGTCTCTTGGTGACAATTAATAAAACCAGTCACCGGGTGAGCCGGATACAGGCTCCTGTGAGCCTCTAGTCATTTTTGTCCATTCGGCTATCTAATTCTGTTTAAGTTTACTGAAAATATAATTTCCACTTCGAAAAATTTATAATTCATTATCCCATATATTGTTGGTGTGATGGTTTTAACCTTTTTGCAAAACGTTGTATAAAGATTGGATTTCCATTGAATTTTATACCTTTGTTCCAAAAAAGTGGTTCGTCTACTATTTTTTGCCTACTTGAGGTTCAAAGTAGGATTAAAATTTTGTCCAAGCATTTAATTTATTTGATAACAGCTTGGTAAATCGTCTATATTTAACTCATCTAAATTTGAACAATTTACTTAAAAGTTTTCGTATTCAAGTTTCTTATCGAATTGTTTCAGCTACCATTTTCGCAAATCGCAATAATTATCGTTTTCACGATTATCCATTTCTTTTGAAATGCCTGTACCAAGTCAGGACCATTATGGTCAACACTTTTTCCGGGGTTTCCGCCTGCTTTGTCGTTTTGCCTCATGGTCTTTGGCTCTTGACGATTCTGTTCGGTAATTTTGCTATTACCCCCATTTCGCCATTCAATATTTTGAGCATGCTTTTAATTTGAATTTAAGCCTTCAATCCAAAAATGTACGAGCAGATTATTTCATTTGCCACATATGTCAAAGTCTCTACAAATAAATGGTAAAACTAAGCAAAGGAACAACGCTTTTATTGATGCTCTTCATCCTCACGTCACCATGTGGCCTTCAACAATGAGCTTTGCTCATACCTCATAGTAAATTCAAGGCGGCCCCTCGCACCAATTTGAGCAGAATTGTGCTCATGAAGAATACATAAAGCTTTAACCATTTTTTTGTATATTTATTTTTTCGTCGCCACCTACCAAGATACTTTCAAAATTCATTTTTGCCCGGAAGCTTTTTCATAAATTCCAAAAATTTCTAATTTTTTTTTAATTAATTCCTATGTTTTGCTTAGAGTTTGTGTGTCGTCTGCAAACATATTTGGTTTGGCCTAGGCCTTGGTCCCATCCGTATTGGGAAGATTGATACCCTGTTTGTATATCTGGGTGTGCTCTAATGGATGCTGACATGGGTTCCACTGGCAATATCTAAAGCATCAGCGCGAATGGGCCCGTTGAGTGCAAAATGTTGACGTACTTTGATATGTAGCCGTTCTTCAGTATTATTGTTTTAAATAACATTTTTACCCACCGGATCAAATTCGATCCAAAATCATTTTTTTTTCTGACCGCGCGTCAAAGTGACTCCCATTCATTTCTGTCAAAAGTTTCCTGTTGGTCTAAAAAATGATAACACGTTGATCATCCATAATTTCTACGTACTCAGTTATATTTTCTTCAATCCCTATTATACTATGAAAGTCCTTCCCAAATTTTTTACATAATCTTATAATCAGCATTCAATAAGCTAATTGGGATACGATTTTTCATATTCTCCCTAACCCCGTTTCTGTTTATTACCTTAAGACACAAAAGAACATATTCATTTTAAAAATACTAGTAGTAAAAACTACTATACTTCACTGCAAAAACATATACTTAATATATTGTAAATCCAACATATGTTCATCGATAGAGAGATCGAAACATTCATAAACTTACGGAGTGCAGGAGTATTAATATCCTTTAATTATATAAATTTTTAACAGTGTCCCAACTTTTAAGATTCAACTGATATTATTTTTTCTGAGTCAAGACGCTAAATACATGACAGTATCGTGTTTGCACTTCCTAGTCTTATTTTTACAGGTGCAATACGAAATTAACTGGGAAATCTCAGGTATATAAAAATGCAATGCATGAATTTTCTCAGAAAGCGACTTTTGTAAGTACTTTTAGAGCACCTGATGTCAATCCCGGTTTTCATGGGAGTTCACACTATGAGAGCCTTAGTTTTTGGTGTCGTCTTTCTATTTCCGTGTATTGTACCTGTCTCACGTCCTTGTTTTGTCTTTGTTTTTCTCTGTTGCCATTTTTGCCATGTCTTTGGATTTCGATTTTTGTGGTCTTCGCTTCCCTTGTTCCTTCGGTATTCTACTGCCGTTGTTTTAAAGCTTGCTTTCACGAAATAAGACATTTTAAGGGAGTACGAGTCTCAGAAATTTTAAAATTCTGACCTTTTGTTTTGACGAGCACTACTTATGGAACAACTTGAGCAAAAAATTTTGAAAATCCATGAAGGAGCTTTTGAGATATAAGACGTCAAAATTTTGGCGGGAAACAATTCTCTCTAGAGTTTTCCTTAAATTTGCATAAGATGTTTATATGGATTTAAATATATGAAAATATAATTGGAAGTTGATTAAATTCTATACACTGTCTATTTTATACATTTTAAAGTGACCCATGACCAAGAAAATATGATCCATGTGCAAAAAAAATTAACACTGTTTGAATGGATAAAACCCGAGGATATCGAATGCTTCTGAAAACCTGAGGCTTGTACTCCCTTAATTACCTTGTAATTCGTTCAATTTCTCCAGGACTTTGATATAGCTTTCCCTTGTTACAAAAGGACTTTTCATACAATGAATACTATATTCGAAACCATTAGCTGGATGTCCAATTAAACTGTCAATTCGCTTTGCGATTTCTTCGCTCTCCTGAAAGAATATTCGCTCTTCATCAACAGTTAAACAACCTCTTGGTCGATGAAAAATATCATTACGCCTTCTTCTCATTCTTTCAACATCGTCGCCATGATCTAAGTCCTCGGGTAATGGTTGATTTCCCCATTGCCTTTTTGGTGTGTACACCAAGCACAAATGTCTTATCAACTTGTACATGAGATTAACATCGCATCTACTGTATCCGTCAACAGATAATTCACTTATGATTTTTTTTCTCAAGAACATTTAGAGACTTTGTAAAGGGGTGGCTTTTATTGCTTAAAGCATTCATCACCATTGGAGCAATCGTTTTGGGTGGCCAGGAATTTATTATTATTTCTCTCATCATTTGAGGATAGATGTCCAAAACTACCATTACGGCTGAAGCATGCCTTTCCAAATCTTTTGAGATTTTAGGGTTTGCCATTAGTACAGAATACTTAACGTTGAGTTATTGATGACTTAAGTTGCGATTTCCCTGAAAAACAAGTCCTATTGCGTCAGCAAATGGAATAATATAAACAGATAACTGTAATAAAAACAAAAAAGGTTCAAGATTTCTAATGAGTCTATCCGTTCCTCATATTTATGGTACAAGGTAAGAGCATTAATATACATCGGCAAACGAATACCGAAGCAAGAACGAGGAAAAGAGGAATTCTAAAATCCTAAATCCAAAATCATGGCAATTCATATCCAACACGAATTGAGACAGTGTGACAAAGACAAAACAAATAAACAAAAATGAACAAAAACGCCACATAACTAAAGCACTAGCAGTGTGAACCCCTACAAAAACTGAGGTATCACCAGGTGCTCCGGAAGGGTAAGCATGATCTTCTCCACGCGTGGCACCCGTCACACTGCCAGTGGAAAATCCGGTTTTGTCACAGTCGGTGTTAGTCAGTCCGGTAATAACTCTGGATCTACCAAAAGATATCTGTTCTCATTTGTGAAATAAAAACATTGAAAAGCAATTTCTGAAAACTAGTTTTGTGATATTGCCTGGGATAGAAACAGAAAAAATTCAAAACAATGATAAGGTCCTCCTGCTGTGGTTGGAAAGGCTTTAAGACGACAACAAAGAAACATTGCACTAAAATGCCAGTACACAATGTTTATTAAGAGGTTTCCGATCTTTGTTGATTATGATGATATCATGCTAATAAATGAATACTAATCACTTAACCTGCTTTATATACAAGCGTAAATATTTTGTGGCCGTCGAAATCTAAAACCTGTTTAATTTATAACTAATAATTTAGAATCAACGTGGCGAAAATACAACAAAAGTTGAAATCCATTTTTTTGACAGTTTAAGCTTGTTTCTGAGTTACCTGCATCTTATTGCATACATTATACTGATGCATTTACCCTTTTCCGATTTTACTGAGAGTACTTAGTTACTCCTTCATTACTTTGAATCAACTTGAAAATGATATTTATACCATTTTAGTACAAAACTGAACAATAAGTTAATATTATAAACTTGAGCACTGGCTGGCAGAAACGACAGTGATCCCTACAACATCTGTTTGACCAAGAAAATAGTTGTTATAGACCCTAGATGTTATTTTTCAAAATATTTTTTAAGAAACTCAATTATTGATAAATACCATTTTATCACAAAGATATTTGGTTGCTTGGAAGAATTTCAAAAGAAAATTGGTGTTTGGCTGTTTCATGAAATTTACAAAAATCGGATTCCCAAATTTCTGATATCAAATGTTTTCACTTCAATGAATATTGGTATTAACAAAATTACCAAACAGAGTTGCCAAGAGCCGAAGTCCATGAGACTAAAAGACAAATCAGGTGGAAACCAACGGAAAAATGTCGACCTGTCGGTCCTGACTTGGTACAGGCATTTCAAAAGAAATGATGGGTTGAACAGGTTCTGTGGCGCGCCAAACCTCCCCTTTCATTGCGGTAGTGTCCGGTAGCAACTCAACAGCAATTGCTATTGAAAGGTCGTAGACAGTGACTTGAAATGATCATCCCTGTACTAAGTAAAACAAATCTTGAATCAGAGTTCAGACCGAAACATCAAATTTTTCCACAAGGGACAGATATTTATTGAACTTTTTAATTATTATAAGAGACGGAATTTTTTGAAGCCTTGGTTAATAAAACGGTCACGGAGATTACCATAGTCTGTATTACTTGTGCAAGCTCTCGCCAGTCTGAAATCCGGTGGTATTTAAACAACAGAATATGAACTCTTGTTTAGAAAAGATAAAAATGTCGATTGCAATGTTTAGCTCGTTGTTACGACCTGATAAAAGTTACTTAACATGAAATCTCATACTCTGTTATATTCATGTAACGTATTTTGATATTGACAATTGACATTTTTAAAAGATTTTGATATATCTTGCATATTTTTTATGAAAATTTAGATTTCCCGGAATATATGTGGTTCCAAAGAGTTTTGGATCTAGGCATTTCTTTATAACGAAAATTTTCAGGAAAAAATATACTTTGCAATTAAATATATATCGTTTCATTTGCAAATTTTGGACTGGGTACACGCAGTGGTCAAGTATATAAAACGACAATTTCTACCTCGCAACTGTCCAGTTTACATAAACAAAATCGATTTTTACTCATTAAGCACGAGTGGTCTTTGAATGAGCTTTAACTGAAGGCACACCCCTTTCCTTGACTGAACCAATCAAATCTTGTCTTGATGATTACCCTTTGAGATTGTGGGTATAAAAGGAAAATGGCGTTGTTTCGAGACGATATAATTTTGCATGGCAACATAAAATGTGTTTTGGATCTCATTGTTGCTTGTGCAAGAATCGTCACTAAATTTACCTAAAATAAAGTATGTTAAAAATCTATCTGTACATATAATCTTGTCTGGGTATATGCATTTTAACGCGCGATGGCAATTAATTTTGACCAGTCTGTGCATTGGATATTTTCATCACGACAGTGAATTATGAAAGGAATTCGCATATTACCTCTTCTTGTCGGCAAGTTTAATCACTTTTTAACTACGAAGTAAATATGTGGGAATTGAATGACGTTTTCATTAAACTTTGTATTTGTTTATTTCTTTTGAAATCTTGACATTTTGTCGATTGTTTATCTTCTTCATGCTCTTAAATTTGTTCCGAAAACTATATGAGTTTTTCTAGAAGGGAGATAATTTTATACCACTAGATTCCCAGCTGTCGCGTAACGAATTAACTATGAAACATACATTCCGTATGCAGGAGAAGCTGGAATATTACTGTCCATGTTAGGAAATTGATAATTTTTTGAAATTAAAGTTATCCCTTTAGTCGTTACTTTTAGTACTGAGATGAGCATTTTCGTCAAATTCGAGATGTGAGTCCAAAAAAGATGTAGAGCTAGTGGTTTCTGTTGTTTACTTAATCTCTAGTTCTGGCGGATATATAAATGGGATGCGTTATTGATTGAAAGAACATCATTATATATCTATAAGTGAGATTGAAAGTTCTAGCATCTTTTATTTTATGAAAAATAATCTTTTACGAATCCCTGAAGAAATTCAGTCTCGTAAGAATATGAAAACAAGTCTGCGAGTGGAGGAGCACAATTGGTGCCCATTGATATGCCAACTTGCTGTTGATAAATAGCACTTCCAAAGGTGACAAATATATAAATCAGAAAATCAAGCATACTTCACACCTTTTTATATCGTAGCATACATTTCCTCTAAAATTATTTTTTTAAAGGTCGATTTATAACCTAATACAACATTTTTTTTATCGAGAAAGGCTTTTTGAATGATACCATTGATTTGTGATTTTAGTTCATCATGAGGAAGTGTGGTATACAGTGTTGAAAAATCAAATGTTTTGAGAGAATATATTTGAAAAAATGAACGGGATTTAAGATTTTCCAATAAATCCTTTGAATTTTTAAGTATCCACATACGTTTTATGTCACTTCGAACATGATTAGTTTCACAATATGTTTGATGTCTATCATTGACGGCAGACAGAAATGATAATGTCTTGTTGCTTTGTAGATGTCCAGCCATTATTTGATCTTTGATAATTCCAGGAAATGAACATATTCAAATAAAAAATACTTTGCAGGCAGAATTTAAAAGATATTCAGCCTTCGAGAGTTGCTGGTATTTTGTCAAATTAGACTTGTTGCGATCAAATGAGAGAAATAACAAATACCGAAGTTACTGTTAATTTACTTTAATGTTCATTTAAAGACAAACAAATACCCATGATTGTTAAATTGAATTCAAAACAAAAAAAGTTAGTTTTTCAGGATTCAGGAAAGTTACTAAAGTTTAAAGCATTTTTTTTTGCAAAATCCGTTCTCTGAAAATGTTTGTTCTAAATGAAACAACATACTTAAGTATGACTGCTAGGTAAAATTCTAAAAATAATAAGTGGTCTTTGAGAGTTTCAGCAAATATTGGAATCAAATTCTTATACAAATTAATTTAGTAAAATTTTTTAATTGAAAGGAATTGAAAAAGTAATTTTGCAAGGAGAAAGGTGGCATTCAAAAAATTAATAGGTTTCTAAGAGTTCCAGGAAATTAACTTAAATTGGAAACAAACCTTTTAAAATTCAGTGCAGTGTAAATATATTTCTACAAGTGAAACGAATAAAAAAAAAACAGATTACAAATGAGAATTCATGAAAAATATTTGGTCTGTTTAGGGTTTATGTAAATTAACCAAAATAAGAATAATATTTTGGTATTCTACACATTTACTGTAAACGTTTTAATTTTCGTGGATGCTTATCTTCGCAGTTTATGAAAGATCGACAAATTTGCAGGCATCAATTTTCACGGTATTCAATGTTAATCAAAATGGCTTTTTCTACACAAAAACCGGCTTATTTTAACGGATACTATTTTTCGAGCACCGGGGCCAAACGGGAAAATAGCGAAAATTAGTACACCGCGAAAATTAATACGTTTAAAGTATATACAAAAATACACAGAACTAATACTTAATATATTCGGTTATTTGATAAGAATTTTCACCCAAAGTTATTTTTTTTATCATTAAACGATTTTCGAAGGTAGGGGAGAAATGTTTATTATTAGTTGATATGTGCAAAGTTTTTGATTTTGTTGTGCAAAAAGAATGATTCTTAACAATTGAAAAATACGGGATTTTATGCAACTTGTTTAAGTTATTTGAGAGTACACTAACAATTATTCTGAAAGGGAAAATGTATCGCTGAAAAAGAAGTTAAGGTCCCCCTCTTTGTTATTTCAAGGATATCATGAAGGAATTATATTTAACCCTTTGCTCAAATTCTGTTTCTTGAACTATATACTAGTAATTTAGAGGCTTAGAAAGAGACCCCGATAACATTTATATATGAAGCGAAATTGAATCCGCGAAAAATGCAGTATTTGGCTTTTCTCACGTAAACAACCGTAACCATATCACCCTCCATTGAATATAAATCGGATGACACGTCACAAACATTTAGGCGTCTCGATATCAAATAATGCATCATGATATGACTATAGCCCCATTTACATGCACAAGATTTACACCAGTATGTAAATTTACACATGTGTAAAAGTACACCAGTATGTAAAAGTATATTTGCTATGCATTTACATGCATTTAATCTGAGGTGTGTATTTTAATTTAAAAAGCTTATTACAAGAAGTGAAAAGGGTCCAAAAACATTTAAAAAAATAAAAGTTTTCGTTCCATCTTGGAAATTTGTGGAAGGATAGAAAAACATAAAGTTGTATTGTATCTTTTTTTATTTTTTCAATCAGAGCCCAACTTCCACTATAATAAGCAAAAAACAAAAATCAAACAAAACTGTCCGAAAAGTCTGAATTTTATAGAAATCATAGTTCAGTGTGTGTGTGCATCAATTTCATGATTCAAATCAAGTTGCAAGACCCTTTTTCTTCCATTTCATAGACATGAACAGTATTTTGCACAGTGTGCATTTACATGCTCAAAATGCATGCCGTGTAAATTTACACATGTGCAAATATACATTTACACTTGCCCCTGACCTCATGCAAATTTACACCCTTTGTAAAGTTTACACACGTATGCAGTTGCGTTTACATGCAGTAATTGCACACCAGTGCAAATTTGCATACCTTTGTAAAAATACACACGTGTGTAAAACTGTGCATGTAAATGGGGCTTATATCTATTACATTGTGAAAAGGTTCATCAAGGGTTCGTTATGAACACAACAGGAAGATTACATCAGAGAAAATATGAGTTTGATAAGAAGAAATCTTGAATGCAGAAAGGAAATCTTGGACTATAGGATTGCAATTATCAATAATTTATCGTAAAAAATGTCCAACATGTTGTTTCAAGAATCGTCACAACGAGTTTAGACAGATAACAGACATTTTTTACCCAATTTAACATATGAATACCTTAGTTCTGTTATTTAAACGAGATCAAGCTCAAAACATCTTCAACTAGGCGAAAATCCTAAAATCAGGTTTTGACAGGAACCATTGGCGAAAACCCTAAAATCGGGTTTTGACAGGTATCATATTATTTTGACAAAACTAACATATGCAAATCTTAACAAGGTCCTAATATTCTCAGACGCATGTCGTCAGCTATCCATTACTGTTTCAGAGTTTTCAAATAAAAATGTTTTAGGTGGTCAAAGGTCAACGTTACAAATGAAAATTCGACCATGGCTAAAAATGAATGTTGCCTTCTAATCATTTTCTATACTGTTCAGAACGTTTTGAGTGAAACTACTTTTTCGAGGAGTCATTGCACAACTTAGAACATAATGCAACAAATGTACCCATTAATATTTTTTTAAATACATGCCATAAGCCCCTTTATATGGCTCAAAGTTAACCTTGGTATTTTTATGTAACGTAATCTACATCAAAACTTTGGGTACCCATAAACCGGTTTAACCCTACCGCTATCTCTTGCTGGTGCCGGTACAAAGTCCGGCTATCCCGAGTTCCTATCGTTACCTACGTTTGTCTTTTATCTTTTCATTGTTTTTCTTGAGCTGTTCCCTGGTATATTGTGACATGTGATTGTAATTTCGGCTGTTGTAGGTGTTTCCAGTTTTCTTCTGTTCGTGAAATAAAAACTTAAGATTAAATAGTGAAGGACTTGTGACCTATTTCATAAGTGTGTGTATAAATGGAAAAACATATGAACTAAACTTGATGTCGGCGCTTAAGATTTTATATATTTATAGGACTTCAGGTTCTGTTGAATAGTAACTTCTAAAGTCGATAGCCCTCTCATACTTTACTGTACATTCTCAAAGAAATGCTACGTAGGTCCGTCATAGCTCTGTTATTAAAAAGAGATCCAGTCAAAGATTTCAACAGAGTCGATCATCACATTATGGATCCATGGTTCAAGTATCAAAACTTTAAAAAAAAATCATATATTTTTAAAATTATCAAAACTTTGCTGAATTGTTTGTACTCAATACTTATTTGGAGGTTTTCTATCCCGTCTCCTAGACTTCCTTTATCATCTTAACTGTACACTGAAACAGAATTGTATTATTTATTCAGACTTACCTGCTTCCTATACCTTGACATATCAAAATGGCGATACTTTGTGGCCGAAGAGATCTAGAAACCTATTTATTTTCACCAGTTATTTAATATAAACGAAGCAGAAAATGCAACATAACCTGTCATCCTTTATTTTGAACAATTTAAGTTTTTTTTTATGCATTAAATATTTACCTGCATCTTGTTACAAACATTATACTGCTGCATTCATTCTTCTCCCATTTTAGAATATTAAGTTACTCCTTCGTGACTAAGAATCCCCTTAAAATGATATCTATACCATTTAAGTAGGACACTATGCAATAAATGAAAACCATAAAAAAAGAGCATGACATTTAGAAACGACTGTGATCCCCATATTATCTGTTACACGTAAAAACAATTTATTACAGATCATAGCTGTAATTTTTCTGAAAGCGTCTGAGACCCAATGAACAATACTATGTATTTGTACTAAATGCAAAGATAAATGATTGTTA
>MJUU01024920.1:96540-137759 GCA_002080025.1 Modiolus philippinarum
CTCCCCAAGTTAACTTGGACGAGAGGTTATGTCTGCACCCTACTGTAGTTTAACATTGGAGCCAGGAATGAGATAACTATCCTTATAATCATCATCGCTGAAACTAATCAAGCAAATTTAACTTAATGTATAGGCCCTTTGCAAAAATTATTCATTTCAATAGGATTCGACAAAAAACGCGGCTGCTAATGAAGAACATAGCTAAACATTTGACCCCATTGATAAGAAAACATCATTTTTAGTCATGTACGGCATAGAAGCATTTTGTCAGGTGAGCGGTACAGGCTCAGTCTCTGAGCCTCTAGTTAGATACTCAAGTTGCTTCTCAGTATTCAGCATATGAAAGACTCGGAAATGTCAAAAGGGTGTCGTAGTGTGATTTTGGTGCGAGTAAACAATTTTAGAAGTATTGCCAATGAGAAATACACCTGAATAAACCTGGAATTTTGGAGTCTGGTCGTAGGTGTAATTCCGAAGTTTTATTTTCACTAACATGATCGAATTGTAGCTGCAAAATAATTATTTTGGTAAAAGAGTACATAACCAACAAGTCGAAAAGGAAATTTCGAAAAATCAGAGAAGAAGTTAAAACATTATTTGATTTAGAAACATCAAATCAACATTATAACATTATTTTATTGGGGTGCAAATACATTCTTAGGTAATCCCTGAAAGGTCACTTTGATTGTCAATAGACACTTTAACGAAACGAGGCATATAATTACCACCAGGGATAAATCAAAATGATGCCATTTTTAGATAATTTGATTTTATCTGCAGTGAAGAGACAAAAGTTATCGAAATGCGCATATGCAGAAAATAAATTCACAGTAGTAACTTCGGCATTTGTTACCACTGGGTCGATGCCTCAGCTGGTGGACTGTTATTCCCGAGGGTATTCACCAGCCCAGTAGTCAGTACTTTGGTGCTGACCCAAAAGCCGATTCTATTTGGAACCTTGCAATATCTAAATTTTTGTAAATTCTTTTAAAACAAAGGAGTATCTCCCTCACGAAAAGCTCTGTCCTTAGCTAATTTTGGCTTTACATTTGGGTAATATTGGTTATTTGTCCTCTATCAGTTCTTACACAACTTTGAGTTAATGGTCTTCCAAACGTTTAGAATTTGTCTGCACTGAAGAGACATAAGTTGTCGAAATGCGCAGAAATTAAATTCACAGTGACTTTGGTATTTAGTTATTTGATAAAATAGACTACGGAACGGACGCTTTTTATCTTATCTTAAAATGAAATGTAAAAGGAATGCTACATGAAAACAATTGCAGAACAGTGACTCATATATGTCTGTTGAACATTACGATGAGACTAATTTTAGCTTCTGTTCTAGGTACATATTGACAGGAACTCACATATAAGTTTCCTTGCGATATAAACTTTAAAACGAAATAAAAAACTGAAATCACATTTGTTTTTCTTATGAAAATTTAAAAGACGCCCTAGACAAATTCCCTACAAATACATGGTAAAACGAATCAATGTAACAAGACTTTTATTGTTGTTCTTCATCTTGAAGTCAACACAAAGTTTCAAACAATGAGCTTTGCTCATATCTCATAGTTAGTTCAAGACGATTTCTAGCATAAGCTTGAGTGGAAGCATTGCTAAATGTCGAGCAAAGCTCGAACAATGTTAATTTCCCCCCACGAATGTGGAATCGCCTACAACATAAAATAACTGGGAAAGTGTTCTTTGAATCGCTTTTGCCCGACAAAATCTAACAGACGACAATCATCGAGTCAATCTCAAGAAACCTTGGCATAATAAAATCATGAGAGGTGGGCAGGGTGAGCATGTTGTAGGAATAATGTAATTCCATATAATCATTGCAAGCAGCATAGCATGAATAACAAATATTTGGCTGTTAACTGGACAACTTATACATATATTATGTGCACGCATTACCGCCGTTATACTTTGGTTTCTTTCTTTTTTTTCAATTACTTTGCAAATGAAAATTGTCATAGCGATATTTCAGTTATTTTCACAAAATACAGGTAACCTTAATATACATTTAGCCTTGTGGTTTTAGTTACATGAACAGCGTTCTTGAACTTACTATGAGGTACGGGTGCTGTTTGTTGAGGGCCTCATAGTGACTTCAAGATGAAGAACAATAATTAAAGCGTTGTTCCGTTTGCATAATCTTACCATGTATTTATAGGGATTTTGTCAAATGTACATTTACTCCATTTCCCTTTAATTGTTGAAATATTTCAGCATGAATAAAATCATATGCATGTTTAAAAAATAAAAATGCCAAATAATACATAATAGCAAGTAGAAAGTGGTTAAATACAACCAATCTGCCTAAAGAACTGTCATCCTTATCGAAATAAATTTAAGTTGCCCAAGTTTATCGAGGACCTATTGCGTATAAAATTTCAATGCTACGTTTTTGGATCTTTTGGAATATATAAAATGAGAAACAGAACCGAGAACACTAATGAATAATCATAAATGTGGAAACGATTCTCATAGATCTTACTGCAATTCAATTTGAGAAAAAAGTGAAATAACGAAAGATTATAAGCTTTACTTCAAGCATATTGAAATACATTCACAATATTTTTGCCACAGAAACTGAGATCTTGTTTGGTCAATTGTTTAAATTGCAAACAGTCTAATCAACTTTCTTATACATAATGTCATAACGTGTCACGAATCCGTTATCCCTATTTGCAATTAACAAACAGTTTAGTTTTGGACAAAAGTACAAAAATGTTGGTAATTTTAGATTGTCCTTTTTTGATAGTAATTGTCTGTGTGATTTGCCATTATCATAAATAACGAATAGATTATTTGACGTAAGGCCAGTAACAAACACGTTACCATACATGTCACATGTTACTGTTGTTGGTTTTTTTAAATCCGGATGTTTGAATTCCCATTGTTTGTTTCCTTTCAAATCAAAGCAAACTACCTCTTCTTTTGAACGACTACAGATGTACAACAAATCATTTCTGTAAAATATTTCATCAGAATTCGGAACAAAATCTGGAATTTCAATCTCGAGTTGATAAGATCTTTTTATATGAATGTAATAAAGGCATATTCCCAACTCTTCAATATATATTAAAACAGAAGTATCGTCCTTTTTTGTGATTGATTGCAATTTTCCATCTATTTTCCTGAAATCTGGTTTCTGGTTTCCTGCTAAATAATAAATGCCGACTTCTCGCCTCGTTGGAAATGTAATGACTATAGTATTCGAATCCATTACCACCATACTTCTTGGTTGATTTACAAGATCTTGTGAACCTGTAATTTTTTCCTTATCGAAAAATATCAATGAACGATTGTGCCAGTCAATTAAAGCATAATTATCATCTTCTAAAACTCCAACACTTGATATGATAATATCCTTTACTGGAATGTAGATCTTCTTTGTTAATTCTAATTTGTCTATTTCCTGTGTCCATTCTACAATATGAATGACGTAATATACATGTACAGTGTAAAAATGTAATATATCAAGAAATGTAAGACAGAGTAATTTTTGTATACATTTTATGAAATTAAGGTAGATAGGAACTTCAAATATGAGTCCATTGATATATTTTTCATTTTCACAGTAAAGGTTCTTTAGTGTAAAAACTTTGAAATAAAAAAAGTACTTAAAGTACTTAAAACGAAAGAGGGTGAACGTGCTTGCTTTAAAACAATTTAATTATCAAATATTTCTAATGAATATATAGGAAAACAGGAATTTTGTTGCTTTCTTCCAAACCAAGAATATATATATATATATATATATATAGTGTGTACATCATAACTACAGACAAAACGATCGACGAAAATACGCAACAATCAATGGGGTAAAAACGTCTATCATTGTACTAAAACTTAGAGCTCATTGTCGAAGGCATCGTCTTCAAGATGAAAACAACAATAAAAGAGTTGATCCATTGCTTTGTTTTTCCATGTATTTGTAGAGATTTTGTCTCATGTACATTTACTCCATATCCCTTCATTGCTTATTCAACCTCGTCAAGCAAACCCGAACTTTGAAAAACTTTTTGGGATTAAAAAGTATACCTTGTCTATCTAAAGATTCCTCTTGTTTTTCATTTTTGCCAGCTTCGTCCTCTTTGTCGGCTTTTTCAGATTCCTCCTCTTTGCCAGCTTCGTCCTCTTTGTCAGCTTTTTCAGATTCCTCCTCTTTGCCAGCTTCTTCTTCTCTGTCAGCTTTTTCAGATTCCTCCTCTTTGCCAGCTTCATCCTCTTTGTCAATTTTATCATGGTGTTCAAATGTGTCAAAACTGACTGAAACGTGCACAAAATAACATCTTATCTAAATGTCCTCTGTTCATCAAGGAAAATTGCTATCTGAAAATTCATTGAAATTTATTTCATGCCTCTGTGTGTGTGTGTGTGTGTGTGTGTGTGTTACTCACTAAACACTTTAAACTGAAAGAACAGGGTAATGACCCCTTTGACAGCTTTGGTGTTTCAGGTAAGTAGCATTCTTCCCTAAAGTATGGGAATAATCTCAAAGAGGGAAGGTAGTGTTTCAAAATTTTCCCTTTTTTTAATTATCACACATTAAACCTTGGTGAAAAAGATTTGTGATGGTAAAAGCGAAATTTGATCAACCAGCGTTTAATATACCTTGAACATTCTATAAAAATATCTCTACTTATATTACTTAAAATCTCAGATGGATATAAAAAATCTGGCAACCATCAAGCAAAACTTTTACCCATGCACTGAATTCCAACCGTTTTGAGCTTTTTACATCAATAAATGAGATAACTGTTAACCAAAGCTTACAATATCCAAAGTCCTACGCTACTGACCTATCATATACCATTGTATCCAAACCACAACTCAGCATGGCCGTGCTTCAGACAAAAAATATCAATGAATAGAATGTTACAGTTGCTGAAAGTTTTGCATGTTCATTTACTCCATACACCTTCATTGCTTATACAACACCGTCAAGCAAAGCTGAACTTTGAAAAACTTTTTTGGGATTAAAAAATATACCTTGTATATCTAAAGAGTCCTCCTCTTTTTCATTTTTGCCAGCCTCTTCCTCTTTGTCAGATTTTTCAGATTCCTCCTCTTTGTCAGCTTTATTCTCTTTTTCAATTTTATCATGGTGTTCAAATGTGTCATCACTGACTGAAACATCAACAAAATAATATCTTATCTCAATGTTCTTTGTTCACCAATGAAACTTGCTATCTAAAAATCCATTGAAATCTATTTTCGTGGCTGTGCGCGTGTGTGTGGCGGAGTGTTTGTGTGTGCGTGAATTTTTCTCACTGTACACTTAAGAACTGAAAGAACAGGGCAATGACCCCTTTGACAGCTCTGGTGTTTCAGGTAAGTAGCATTCTTCCCTACAGTATGGGAAAAATCTCAAACAGGGAAGGTAGTGTTTCAAAATGTTCTCTTTTAATTAGTTCACATTAAACATGGGTGAAAAAGATTTGTGATGGTAAAAGCGAAATTTAACGAACTAGCGTTTAACAAACCTTGGCATTCTGTAAAATATCTCTACTTATATTAATTAAAATCTCAGAGGGAACATTCAAAAAATCAGGCAACCATCAATCAAAACCGGGTTAACTTTTGCACATTTATTGAATTCCAACCGTTTTTTAGCTTTTTACATCCATAAATGAGAGAAATGTTCACAAAAGCTTACAATATCCTAAGTACTACTCAACTGACCTATCTTATTCAACTGTATCCAAACCACAACCCACGAGCATGGTAAAGCCAAAATATTAATGAATAGAATGTTACATTTGCTGAAAGCTTTGCAATGATAAAAGGTTCTCTAGTGCCTGTATCGCTCAATTGAACCATGGCTGACAAAGACCGTCCAAATAACCTCAATGTTGAGTCCAATTTCTTAGTATGCTTATAGATCTCGATGTTATATGGTCAATGTTAAACTATGATCCCCGTTCTCTATGTTTGATTGGATGTGGACTTAAGAGACACCCAATTTTTTCAAAGAGGCCAAATAAGAGCAATTTTGATCAAGTATGATTTCAATTACATGTAACCACGTAGTTTCAGAGAAGACAGGATTTTTTACTCATCACTGCGAGGTTGAAAATATGCACGATTTCCAATGATAATCGCCTTTTTCCAATATATGTAATAAATTCCTAAATTTAGGATAAATGTAGGAGTTGTGGTTTGGAGATATTCGATGAACCCTCTAAAAACTAATGCTGGTCAAAAGATGGTCTTACGACATGTTTTAGTCCTAAGACACGTTTGATGATATGGACCATAACTTTTTAATGGATTCTTGAAATAATAGAAAACTGAGTCACTTTTTAGCTAAGAGGAAATCTTTTTTCCTTTCTCTTCCAACAAAATTTCTGACTTTTACATCAACATTTATAAAGTGAAGATAACAGTAAACACCTACAATGGCCGAAAATTACAATCATCATATAGCTATCATAACTCTTTAAATAAAAATACAGTCGACTAAATGACACTTTTAAGTAAAAATGGTAATAAAGGGTGAATGAAAACCTTCTCAATCATCCAACCTCACAAGAAACTTGAATTGAATATCATCCACAAGCCGGGGAAGAAAAAATACATATTAATCTGAATGTCGTACTGAAAACTGCGAATAAGCATATAATGTGCTTATACAAATAATTTTTCTGTTGCCATCATACTTTGAAAAGCTTCTTTCTAAATTACGTTATGTCCCCATGTATTCTTTTTCAAGATAGTGGTCCTAGAGTTAGTAGTCCAACTGTATTGGGTTTTCTTCGGATGTTTATTATACTATAGAGGAACGTGATAGAGAAAGGGGAGATTTGGTTTCCCATATGTAGGTTTAACCCTACCGCTGGCTTTTGTCAGTGTTGGTATCAAGACCGACTATCCCGAGCTCCTATCGTTTTTACATTTGTCTCCTGTTTTTTTAACTGCTTTAATATTGATATCTCATGTGCCACCGAGGGGAGATTAATCCGTTTATCATATCTCTGTACTGGCACTCTGTTTGTCCCTTACCACAGACGAATATATGGTTGATTTTAAGGGCTCCTATAGCTATAAACACATTGTATGCTTACGCAGTTTAAGTTTAGCCATTCTGGTTTGTCGGCCTTCTTAGACGATTTAAATATATATTTTGGTACTTTTCCTTAAAAAAAGCCAAAGACTTATATTTGTGAATATTTGTCATAGAATATTAAATTTTGGAAAGTGTTTGGAAAAAATACTCTGAATACTTAGATCTAAAATATGATTCCTACTTTGGTAAATATCCTGAAAGTCTCGAGGACCATTTATATTTTGGAAATCTACCTAGCAAGCACATTTATAGAATTTGTTTCCATTATGACAAACATTTTCACCAAATGATTTCCAAAATATTTGATTCAAATTTTGGTAAATTTCCTTGAATTCTCAAAGACTACTTATTTTTTGGATTTTACTTAGCAACCATTCTTTTAGAATTTGTTTCCTCACATGCGGCAATCTACAAGTACGGTAAACGTTTTAATTTTCGCGGTTTCTTAAACTGGGACATTTTCGCGGGTATCAATTTTCGCGGTGTTCAGAATCAACTGAGTACCTTATGATTGTTTTGAGGTATTTGCAGGTACTTATTTTCGCGGTCTTTTGTCAACCGCGAACATAGCGAAAATCAGTACAACGCGAAAATCGATACTTTTACAGTATTCTGCACAGGAAATACACAAATAAAAGGCAAGAGACAAAAACGTAAATAACGATAGCAACTCGGGATAGTCGGGCTTGGTTCCGGCACTAACGGTAGGTTGAACTGGTATGTGGACACTCAAACCTCCCTTTTAATAGATAAGCCGAAATCAGCTAAGTACAAAGCTATGCAGAAAGGAGATAGGAGATACTCCTTAGCAGTTTTGTACAAAATTTTCTAAAATTCAGATATTGTTTTGATTTGATATGGACTGAAGAGACATAAGTTGTCGAAATGAGCATATGCACAAAATTAATTCGGTATTTTGTTATTTAGGATAAACATTTTCGCCAATCGGATTTCCAAAACATTTGATTCTAATTTTGATAAACTTCCTGAAAGTCTAAACGACCATTTTTTGAATTCTATCTAGCAACCATACTTTTAGAATTTGTTTCACTTTCCCTAATCGGATTTCATAAATATTTTATTCAAATTTTGGTAAACTTCTGGTAAGTCTCAAAGACAATATTTTTGGAATTCTACCCATCAACCACACAAACGTGTATTCCTTTTTAGAAACAAGAGAAGGGGCAGTCGGAAACTACAGCTAATCCCTTCGCCCGGTTGTTGAATGTATGTCTAGTATTAAAAGCACTCATTCAAGATCTGGCTTGTTATTTCAATCTGAGCCAGTCATGCAAAAAAATGTAGTGACCTTATTTCAATCTGGAGCCTCATACCTATAGTATATACATCTACTGATGAAAGATTAATCTTCTACAAGTTTTAGTATCTAAAGATCCAGACTGTAAAAGAAACTTTAACTTGATTCACTTGTGCATGGAAAGTAGGTCAAAGGGACCTAATTTTTTTCTGGAGCTTTGTAACTTAAAGAAGACGCATCTACATACAATTATCATTCCTCTACAAGTTGTAGTATCCAAGATCAATACTCTAACAAAAATTTTAGCTTAAGTCACTCGTGCATGAAATGCAGGTCAAAGTGACCTAATTTTTATCTGGAGCTTCATAACTTTACAAAACGCATCGGTATACAAAATATTATTCCTCTAAGAGTTGTAGTATCCTAGATCTTGACTCTTACAAAAACTTTAACCTAAGTCACGCATGCACGAAATGTAGGTCAAAGTGACCTACTTTTTATCTAGAGCTTCCTAACTTTACAAGACGCATCTACATACAAAATATTATTCCTCAACAATATTTAGAATCCCAGATCTGGACTCTCACAAACACTTTTACCTAAGTCCCTCATGCATGGATTGTAGATCAAAGTGACCTAATTTTTATCTGGAGCTTCGTAACATTACAAAATGCATCTACATACAAAATATTGTTCCTCTACAAGTTGTAGTATCCCAGATCTGGACTCTTACAAAAACTTTAACCTAATGCATGAAATGTAGGTCAAATCCACCTATTCTATATATCAACCTCAAGTACTATTCAAGATGCATTCATGGACAAAACCTTGTCCAGCTATGACTTGTTATTCAAAAAGATATATGGTTTTAACTTTGAACGGACTGACAAACGACGAACGGGCGAAACGCTATATCCCCTCCCCAACTTCGTTTGGAGAGGGGATAAAAATAGTGACTATCGATAATTTGATTTCCAAAATGTTGTGAAAAATTACGCCCAGGGTCTATAACAACTGTTTTCTGTGTCAAACAGGGCAGTACGGTGATGGTCATTTCTAACTGCGCCACTTCTCGTTTTCAATTATATTAGTGATTAGTGTTTAGACCTTGAAACACATTGAAGGCTGTTAGAAGTGTTTTTTATCAAATCAATGGCAGTTACATAAGAGATTCTTTAGCTAAGAAGGAAAAATTCAGTATTTTAGTGTAAAAAAATTGGGACTGTCGTACCGTTTTTCCCATGAATTTTCATAAAAAGTCCTAATGAAGAACCATTTGATCCTAGTTTCTCACTGGTCAACCGAGAAACTCCGTCGCAAAATTCTGTAACGTGTGAGTAGAGATGAGCATCACTTTGAAATACAATGTCATTTACTTCAACATCAAGTTTCAAAACATGATCTGACAGGGTTATATCTTCACAGATATCCACTCTGCTATCTGCAATAATTTTGATACAATTCATTTGAGCATTGTCTATAATAAAATGTCAAATGATCCGTTTTACTGAGCATCAACAAACAGTACGTAAAACCATCACGTGAAATAATCCAATTTTTCCTTTAAAGTTCGATTCCATTCCATTGTCATTGATTTGAAATGTTTTATGACCTATAAATACATATCCAAACGAATACCGGAGCAAAAACAGCAGAAAAAGTAAAAAAAAATTACAATCAAAAGTCCGAATACAATCAGATTTAACACAAATGGAGACATCATGACAAAGATAAAACAAATAACCGAAACTTAAGAACACCACACAACTAAAACACTAGCACTTTGAATTCCCAAATAAGTGCATCAATGTATCATCAGGTGATATAAGCTAAGCTATATTTCGTCTTTTTTCAGATCATGAAAATGTGTATATCCAGTGATTCCGGGAATGTGGAAAGATTTTGCTAGAAGACCCTGTCCTGACTCAAAAAAGAGCGAGCGGTTAACGGCTTTTATCACACAAACATCATAACCTTGTTAATTCTAGAGAAAGCTAAGTCATATTTCATATTGCGATATCCCCTGCATATGGTAATTTAATTAGGACTTTGAAGAACAACAATAAAAGCGTTGTTCCATTGCTTATTTACCATGTATTTGTAGAGACTTTGTCTCATTTGCATTTACTCCATATCCCTTCATTGATAATTTGAGTACTTTTTACAATAGGTCAATAATGTTTCATTTTTTTTATTATATAAAGTAAAGAGAAGGTACCAACAGCAACCCACAAAATTGCATAATTTGTTTAGTAAAGTAAGTGAGAACCGAACCGTCAATCCAAAATTGTTTAGTTTGGGGCTAAACATTGATTTCTGTGAAAACTGAACTTGAGTTGTACTGTGTTATAATAAAAAGAAGTAGGGGGCAAATTCAAGTCATAATCTGCACACCATAAAATTTGCAGATTTTGTATTATTCAAGCAAAATAATTCTGGAACAGGTGAAACGGTCATTGCGAAAATCCTTAGTTCGTTACGTAGACAGTAAGAATATTTGCTCCATGGTGAACTCAAGGTATCAACTGCAAATTTTGTGTAATTCAAGTGTAATAACTATGAAATATAGAAATCGATCACACTGAAAATTTACACCTTTACCTGCATTTATATATCAAGTCATATGTTCACGAAATACTGAGGGACCCTGGTGGCCGAGTGGTTTAGTTTATAAGTTTAATTGTAGTCTGACAATTTTGTGTTCCGACTGTGCCCCTATTTGTAAACCACAAAGATGCACTCGACACTCAACCGTACGTGATAAGATACGTCAGTGATGCCCTACAGCGGTTCCCACCTGTGTAGGGTTGAATTTGGACACTGTTGAAAATTGACCTTTTGGTCGTTTTTTAACGTTGAATTGACCCCACAGCCATTGAATTTTGACCAAATCCGTTGAATTTATCATAAAATACTGACCTGGAAGCGGGTCATTTTTCAACGCTTTAAAAATCATTTGTAAACAGTCAAAACACTATGTAAACTATATATATTAACTCACTTCTTCAGAAGTAATAAATTTAAACGAATTTGTATATGAATAGATAAATCAGATATAAATTGCTAGTTCCCAGTATTTTCCTATGTAGAATACCCATTCATCCATCTGTAACAAAGTAAACGTCCTTATATATCTTGTGAATGACAAGTAATAGATAAATGAAATTTTGTTCACATCTGGACTTACCTCGACCTACATTTCATGCATGAGTGACTCAGATTTAAGCTTTTTTTTAAAGTCCAGATCTGAAATACTAGAACAGATAAATGAATAATTTCTCGTCAGTAGATGCGTCTTTCGAACAGCCATGAGGTTTCTGATAAATGCCATGACACTTTGACCTACATTTCATGCATGGGTGATTCAGGTTAATGTTGTATTCTTTTTTTCTTTTTTTTTTTTTTTTTTTGCTAACCTGTCTATGACCGGGTGAGCTTTTGCCATCACTTGACGTCCAGCGTCCGTCCATTGTAAACTTTTCATTCAAAGATCTTCTCCCCTGAAACCACTGTGCCAATTGGAACCAAACTTGGTCAATATTGTTCTTGGATGGTCCTTTTAGAATGTGTATCCGGCAGGTCCGTACCTCATCCAAGATGACCGCCAGCGGGGACACAGTTTTAACATTGGACCCTAAGGAAAGGATATTCAAAAATCTTCTCAGAAACTATCAGTCCAATTATAACTAAACTTCGGCACAATAGTCCTTAGATTGTCGCTTCCAAAGAAGGTATCCGGAAGGTCCATCCAAGATTGCCGCAAACGAGGAACATAGTTTTAACATTGCACCCCATGAAAAAGACATTCAAAGATCTTTTCTCAGAAACTACTAGTCCAATTAGTCACAAAGGTCCTTAGATGGTCCTTTCCAAAAAAAACGTATCCAAGGGAAAGACCTTTCTGTATTTCGTTTGATTCTTCTTCTTCTTCTTCTTCTTCTTTTCTGCCTCATTTTCAGAAAATTGACAGGACATATCCTTTCCATATTTTGGAACAATAGTCAGGACCATGTCAAGTTGATGGGGAACATAGTTTTAACATTGTACCCCATGGAAAAGACATTCAAACATCTTTTCTCAGAAACTACTAGTTGATGGGAAATAGGGAACGGTCGAAATCTTTTTTTCGTTCACGAATTTACGCCCAAAGTCCTAAAAACACTGTCATGAGATAAACTCGGAAACAATAAGAGATACCTGATTAAGTGTATGACAAAAATATTTGTTTGGTCATGACGGACCTTCTTTACATTTGGACCGAAATTCTTCGGTGGACCGTTCATGAATTACTCCCCCCGCAAAATTTCGTCATATCTTTGAATACGTTTTTCTCGAAAACGGTAAGAGATAGAAGCCTGGAACCTTTTCCATTCATCTTAGGTGATATGTACTACATCTGAAAATACTAAGGTCAAAGGACATTGGTCACTTTGAACTTTGACCTCAAACCTTGTTATTGGATTAACTCAGAAACCGTAATAGATAGCTGATTAAATGTAAAGTAGAAAATGTGTGTCTTGTTGAGATCTACATTTGTTACATTAGGTCCAAAATTATTGGACCAACCGTTTTGGGCCTATGGACCAAAAACCGATTTTTGAGGTCCGAATTCGGGTTTTTTGCTTATAGCTCAAATACCATTGAAGATACAAACTTATATTAAAAACAAAAAATGTTCAGGAACACATGACCTTCATAATGAGGTCAAGGTCAAATTCGATTTTTTTTTTCATGTTTAAGAATCAATAAAAATATATATCAAGCTAAGAATTGTAGTTTTAGCAATGAATCAATAGATGATATGAGATAGATGCCTGGAATCTTTTCCATTCATCTTAGGTGATATGTGCTACATCTGAAAATACTAAGGTCAAATTGAACTTTGACCTCAAGCCTTGTTATTGGATTAACTCAGAAACCGTAATAGATAGCTGATTAAATGTAAAGTAGAAAATGTGTGTCTTGTTGACATCTACATTTGTTACATTCGGTCCAAAATTATTGGACCAACCGTTTTGGGCCTATGGACCAAAAACCGATTTTTGAGGTCCGAATTCGGGTTTTTTTTTGCTTATAGCTCAAATACCATTGAAGATACAAACTTATATTAAAAACAAAAAATGTTCAGGAACACATGACCTTCATAATGAGGTCAAGGTAAAAGGTCAAGGTCAAATTATATATCAAGCTAAGAATTGTGGTTTTAGCAATGAATCAATAGATGAGAACATTATGACGCAATTTCCGGGAAAAGACCTATCAATTGTTCTTCGAACAATTGACATACTAGTTATTATAATTTTTTTTTTTTCGTCAACTTTCAGCAACGATAATGATAATAAATAAATAATTGACCCATTGGTCATTTTGCAACGTTGAATATCGACCCACTGTGGTCATTTTTCGATGTTGAAAACCGACCATGTAGGTTGATTACTCTTTATTTAGGGGCCGACTCCGACCTGCCGTTGGGTGTGGGGTTTCCTCACCGTTCATTGCAGATCTTATGGTGGCTTTGAGTTGTTATAACTACCCTTTGGGTCGTTGCCTCTTTGACACATTCCCCGTCTCTTCTTTTTTCTAAATTCATATTTGTTACCACTGGTCCGATGCCTCTGCTGGTGGACTGTTAGTCCACGAGGGTATTCACCGACCCAGTAGCCAGAACTTCGGTGCTGGCCCGAAAACCGATTTTATTTGAAAATTTGCAATATTGAAATTTTGTTAAAAACTAGGAGTATCTCCATCTTGCATAGCTCTGTCTTTAGCTGATTTTGACTTTTCTATCTAGATCCTATTGGTAATTTGTCCTCTATCTGCTTTTACACATTTTTCGGTTTATGGATTTCCAAATGTTTTGATTTGATCTGCACTAAAGTGACATAAGTTGTCGAAATGCGCATATTCAGAAAGTAATGCTGCTTTCTGACGTACATATAATGCACATCGAATATGTATCGAAAACGTTTTCGATGCGCATTCGATACGTATTACGTGTGAACGCAACGTTACTGATACGTTTTGAGTAAAGTAATTACTGATACGCATTAGTTTAATACACATCGAATGTGAATCAAATCGAATTACGAGTGAATGTAGCATTAATTCACAGTAACTTCGGTATTTTGTTATTTGTTACTTAGTAGTGTTTTTCTTTGTTAAATTACAGATTTTTGGAAATTCTAAAAAAAAATAACTTTAGGCTTCCATTAAAATTTTGATTCACATACCATGCATTATGTTGGTTTTAAGTTGCAGATCATTAAAATAAATGTACAATGTATACGTTGCCACGACGGAAAGCTAAGCTTTGAAGTGGAAGATTAAGTAACTGTCACTTTCAGTTTTGAATTTTCCCGCTGACTGTACACAGGGGAGAAAGGTCTTTCCAAAAATTAATCTATACTCTGTTTTTCATTACGCTAACTAAATAGAGTTGACGAGATAATAAAAAACAAAACAATAATGAAAATAACTTTTTTATACATTTGTATTATTTTTTAACGCTTGCTTTTTACACATGGTGACTAAGCGAACAGTTGTCAAAATAATAGTATCTTATTTAACTATAGTAATAGAAGAGAGCTAAAGTGCCAGTATTTAAACAATAAAAGTGACAACAAAAATCAGAAGCAATAACAGGGAGAGACTAGTAAAACGTAGGACAGAATCGAGAAATCACAACCCAACACAGAACATTTTAGGCAAACCGTCATATTCCCCGATTTAGAACGGGCATTTTTTTTAGTCACACAGGTGAAAATCTGTTGTGTTTTGCAATTTCCTAGCACGGTAAGGGGCCCTGGAGTACTAGTGGTGGTCACCCGTGCGGATCACTAGACCTCCATTGCTCTTGACTGGAGAAGAAAATAAATAGAGAATTGAAGACAAATTAAGGTTGTAAGGATTTTTTTGCACATCTGACAAAAAATGCAATTCCTTGTAGGAATGATGGCAATATGATTTGCGATGTCGTGTCATAATTAAATCTGATCAAATGTGCCACTTTTATTGGGTAGCTATGCAGAATATTGAACTTTTCCAGATATATCAGCACATGCCTTTTCTGTTAAGTGGATATCATTTACAACATGTATATAGAAATAATATGGATGAAATAAGTTCGTCGTCACTTATGATACCTGATGATATCTCAGTTTTTGTAGGGGTTCACACTGTTAGTGCTTTAGTTTTGTTGCCTTTGTCATGCTGTCTCAATTTGTGTGTGATATGAATTGTCGTGATTTTGGAATTTTTTTTTTTTTTTTTTTTTTTTTTTTTTTTTTTTTTTTTTTTTTTTTTGAATTCCCTGTTCATCATTTTGCTTCGGTACTCTTTTGCCGATGTTTTATTTAAAAATAAGATCGGTGACCTCAAATTTTTTTATGCAAATTAAAGGCGAGTATAATAGCATTTAATTTACCATTTTCTACTGCCGTTGTTAACCACATTTTTAAAAAAATCTATCAGATGTAACTAAAATAAATTTAAATTTTGTTTAAATTCGCAAAATTCCCCTAATATTTCAACTAAAATAGCTGATTTTTACTTGACAGATCTCATGCTTATATGGCAGGTGACCCCACATTTTTATTTCATTTTATTTTTGTTATGCTCTAATAACAAAGTGTAAGTCGTGAATATATCAGGAAATTCTTTCTCACAGTTTTTGCCCCCATACCCCCTTGATGTTAATAGAGAAATTAAAATAGGGTGGCGTGATAAGAGCACTTTAAATATCCCCTCCTTTCGTTCACGTTTCCATTGCAACGATCTACATTTTGTATTTTTAAGCCCCAACATATGCTATAAACTTCCTATACAACCTTTCTGTAAAATTCCATCCAATTTGGAGCATTTTAATTTTGCCCGCAATTTTGGGTTTCATGAGAATGGCGGCCTTTTTGAAAAATCTGAAAAATACATGAAAGCACCGAGCTTTGGAATGGAATCTTTATTCCTGTAAATTAATGAAAGGAAGATAACAGGAAACACCTACACCTAAAGTCTTGTTAAGGTTGGGTAAATGGTCTCCGAAAATTTTGTCGTAGAATATTACAGCAAGAAGAAGAAGACGGAACATGGTAAAATTCAACAATGAACAAGTGGTGAAGACCGCACAGTGACCCCTAAATGCTTTGTTTTGGGACGTTTTAACCTGGATATGGGATGTTGTCTCCTTGACATTTACCCCATTTCCTTTCTTTTTCATAAGTAATAACTGTGTTTGGATGCAAACACAAAAAACTCCCAAACGAACTCCCATATCAGAGTTCTAAGTGTAAATAATACATCTGCTAGTCCTGTTCAACCCTTCTGTATTACTTCAAAAGATTGAAACGCTTCCAATTTTCCCACATATTTACCTTTTCCTTAGTAACTACCATCATTTGCGACATTTTAAGCTTCGAAATACGTTCTATGCTTGTTTTATTACATTTTTATAAAAGTTCATCGAACTTGCAAGTGCTTTCGATTTCGCACCATTTTCCACTTCTATCATAACTGTTGCCATTTTGGAAAATTTTAACCCAAGAATAAGTTCTACTTTCCCTAAACAAGCCTTTTTTTAAAATTTCATGCTATTTTGAGCACTTTAAATCGTCCCCCTTAAATCGTTTTCCATGGCAAGGACTGCGATTTTGAAAAATTTTGACCCAAAAATAAGTTTTACACAGCTTGTGCAATCTTCCTGTAAAATTTCAACCAATTCGGAACACTTTGAATTTTTCCGACTTTTGTTCGTTTCCATGGCAACGGCTGCCATTTTTAAAAATATTTACTTGAAAATAAAATCAACACAAATTGTACAATCTTTCTGTAAAATTTCATCTAATTCGGATCACTTTTAATTTTCCCGCCTTTCTCCGTTTCCATGGCAACGGCTGCCATTTTGAAAAATTTTGACCTAAAAATAAGTTCCACTCAACTTATACAATCTTTCTGTAAAATTTCATCCAATTCGGAGCACTTTAAATCTTACCGCCCTTTTCCGTTCCCATGGCAACAGACGCCATTTTTGAAAGACCAGTTTTGTATTTCTCATATGTATTTTTTTTTCTGGAGTGGTCATTTTTCCACGATGGTCAGTATTCAACGTATGGGTTTTCAAATTGAAAAAATAAACCTTGAAATCGGACAATTATCCCGTTGAATATTGAGCTGATCAAAATTCAATGGCTTTGGGATCAAATTTCAACGGGGTCAAAATTCAACCTTACACCGGTTACTCTGGCTTCCTCTACTACTAAAACTAACCGCCACGATATAGTGGAAATACTGCTCCAAGTGGCGTTTAACATCATATAAACAAACAAACAATCGAAATATTGGGTCGTTAAGTAAAATTATGTTCCGCGCTACTTTCGGCACGGAATAGGCGGCAATGCTCGCTGAAGCTCACATTGCCCTTGTTTCTAAGCCTTATACAAATAACTTTTTTTACAACTTACTAGGTTCTTTCCCTACAATGATATTAAGCAACAATACACAAGATGACATGCAAATAACTCTCATATTTGAAGACAAAAACGTATATTGTTTAAATATTCAGATTTTGAAGTAGAAAAATATAAACGACTCAAGAACAAAAGTATTTCTTAGAAACAAGGAGACCATGACGTCTTTTCTTTTCGTTAGATGTATGTCCCATTTTAAGGTAGATAGACACTTATACACGGCGCTTTCGATTGGCGCATTTGCAAAACACGGTCATATGCGGAATTGACTTGATTTTCTCAAGCCGGAATATTCCTTTATTGGCCTTTTTATCGTGATGTCATAATAGATTGACATACACTTTCCCGCGAATTAGCTCCCTTTTCCTGTAAATACTGTCTATTTCGTTAACTATATAAAATATCTCTCTTAACCAAACGGTGATAACAGATTTTTTAAACTCAACATTTAGCTCAAGTATATATCTCTGAAATATCAAAAAAAAATTAAAAATCTATCTGATGTTTATTTCATATGAAAGCTAAATGATAAGCATGTTCTCACAGTTCCCTATATATTCTGTGTAAATATTGCTAAAAATACTGAATTTGGTCTGATTTTTAAAGCCTGATAGCAGGAAAAGATGATCGGTGACATATCATTTTTATTTTATTTTTCGAACAGAGGGACTTGCACCTACAAAATATCTCAAAATAAAAAAATTCTGTCTCTGATATTTCTATAAGCCGCGAACTACCTTAAGCTAAAATTCATTCTTTACTTTATATTTTTCATATAATAATGCATAGATATTAAGAATATATTTCAGCTTTTAAATTAACAATGAAGCCATATGTATGAATTTAAGTATGAATTGTCCAATTTTATCCCATGTTTAGAAGTAAATACATATGTACAGACATTTTGAATATGTGATACAGTGCGTGACGTTCATTCCATATTCACACGATATCGTCATTCCCTTTATCGCATACCTTTTATCGCATGGCTTACCCTTTTATCACACATCCTTTACCGCATGGCTAGCCCTGTAATATCATATCCTTCTTCCAAATTTAACTTTTATCATTAAAAATATATTTGGGGGTGTAATTTTTTTTGGGGGGGGGTTAAAAATGCTAGGGGAGGGTAACAAAATTTGTTTGGGGTCAAAGTTTTTGTAAGGATCAGTTAAATAAGATCTATAGCAAATCTTTTTCCTTTACACGTTAGATTTTGTTCCAACCAACTCCAGTCCTTCAGCCCATTTTGAAATTTGTCTTCTTCACAAAATATGTGCATTTCCTCCTACCGATTTCAATTTTTGACAGTATTTTGTGGGATTAAGTAGTCCTCTATTTAAATATAAGATAAACTGTATAATACATTGCAAAATCTGTATCACATACCGAATCACCCATCGACCAATATCACCACCCGGAGGTCCTCGGGCTGATATTTGTAATTTGGGATGATAGGGCATCGGATTTTCAATGTATTATTCCCTTTTTAAAATTGCGAGAAAAAACATTTAGAAGATGTTGCAAATCGCCCATATATATACAAAGCCAGTACGTTAAACATGCATTAGTTATTTCAAACGTTTTTTTTTTTTTGTTCAGGTAGTCCAATTATACTCCTGTTATAAGAATAGGAAAAATTAACGCAGGATCTAAACCAAATATAATGTTAACACCAGCTAAAAGATATGTGTTATGATAACATTTATACGGTAGCGTTTTTCCTTGTTCAATGGTACAGAGCCTGAAAAATGCAATACAATTTAAAACGGGATAAGATACATTTGTTTTGTTAGGTTCGCCATAAAATTTCACTGCAAACGTTTCTTTATACAAGCTTAAATACAATCTTACCTATATCGTATGTTCTCTCCGATTCTGCTAAAACAACTTCAAAGTGAGTGCTCAATAGCTGACCAAGAGACGTAAAATGAAACAGTCTTTGCAGAAAAGACTTGATAGCACTGTGAAGCAGCTCTTTCGTTGTTAAGCATTCGTTGTAGATTTCAATGTGTAGAAGAACACATTTATTTTCTGATCCTCGAAGTTTTATATTATAATTTCCCTCGTTCAGTTTCTGCCTGACTTCATCTAAAATCTTTATAACCCTTGAAACATTCATGTTTGGATCGTGTAAGTATAACGAACAATTCGTCACGCCTATAAAGAAAGCATCAGCAAAGTTTACTTACACAGCCTTATAATTATTCTACGAAATAATCAACACTCACCTTCACGTAAAACATCAAGCAGTAAAGGTAAATGGTACAAAAATATTTGTATGCGTTTAAGTCCTAAATGTTAGGAATGGTATGAAATTAGCCTAGAAACAATAGGCTTTTATTATCTCGTATCGCTCACTTTGAACATTGCTCTTAGACTTACAGACCTCTATGCTATAGTAAAGTAATTGAGAACAGAACAATCCGTCTTAAAAAAAAGAGTATTCCAAAGACAATGCAAACATGACAACATCGGAAATGCAAAATAGCGTCAAATAATTACGGCACAGAAAAAATAAGGGTATACATATAAATGATCAACAGGGACACAATTAAAAACATGGGTTAGATAAGATGTACCTGTAGAGTAAGCATTTCCTGTTTCTCATAAGACAACAGCCGTGTTGAACATGACAATTTTGGTAATGAGGTCAAATCCAGTAGAAGATAAGAACAAATCTAAATTATTAAGGAAAAGATCTGCTGTCATTTCGGATACAGATACATCCAATTTCGGCCTACAAGATCGCGATGTTGCGCGTACAACTTCTGCAGTGATGACTTCAAGTAATATACTTTAGTTTAAGTAGCCTATTTGTAAGCAAATGCCTTCTTGCAAGAAAGTCACTGGATCGACCACTGACCCTTGAACACAAAATAAGTTGAGAAATGAAATTCCATATGCTGACGCTGTTAGAATGTTGCTACAATGAAAAGGGTAGTAGGCTATTGGAAAAGTGAAGTCATTGCGTTTGTCATACAGCTTTGTTTATAATCTATCTCTGTTTTCAATTTAGAGATGAGGTAAGTGAGAACCGAATCGTCAATCAAAAGAACGAACAATCCATGGACAATGGCAACATCGGACACACTAAGAAACAAGGATACCACTTGAGTACGGAACAAAAAAGAAAAATGAAGTTCAAGGATTAAGACATATGTGGGAGTGCCTGTAGTATCCTTAATATCGAGCTCTTTTAGATAAATGAGATATAAAGTAAATCACCAAAGCGAGGATTGTTTAGTGACAAACTATCATATATATAACTAAAGCTGAAATTAGAGGATCGGGGCAGTTTTTATCGTTATTTTGAGAAGAGCGGAGATTTGACTAAATAGGAACACGATTTATGCCCATTGGAGTCCCAAAAAACAAGTCATCTAATACCTCTAATTCTGCAGAGTTATACAATATGATTGTCTTGATTTTAGGTAAAATTATTATAGTGACGTAATTTCACCTAAAGTTTAGACAATCATATTGAAAAACTCTGAATTAGAGGTATGTCATCAAAGGATTTTCCTGTCAGAGTTCGAAATGTGAAAAATTGATGATTAAAGTCCTATAGCACAACACAGAAATTACAATTTCACCGATAACTATACAGAGTAGTTGATTAATATATCCAACAATTCTACAGAGTTTGAAGCGAATTGATTAATAGGTTCATTTTACGAAAAAATAACAGAATAAAACAACCAATAACAAGCGATAAACAATTTACACAAATGTATAAGTAAACAAAAAAGAGACGAGTGGTCTAAGGCGCTAGACGATGTGCCGGCGGTGTTGCCACAGATAGTTCAACGCACACTGATGGAAATACGAAAAGTTTGCTGATACAAATTAGCAAATCGAAGTATGTTGGGCTGATCTTTAGACGAATGTGTGTGTGTGTGTGTGTGTGTGTGTGTGTGTGTGTGTTACAGACATTTCTTAAATTGGGCATTTTGTAAAATGACTAAAATTTCAGTCATTTTATGAATGCCTAAAGTGTTTAGTCAATTTATAAAATGACTGAAATGAAGCAGCCATTTTTTCAAAATGACTGATTTTTTCACAAGATTTTAAGACATTGACTGAACTCTTCTGGCAATTTCTAAGTATCTGCTTTTATGATAAGAACATTACTTTTGATGCCATTCTAGTGTTTTTTGTTTTATACAATTCCACAAATCCAAGCCAGGTAATGATCTCAGTTGTGTCTTGTCAATAGCATAAGCACACAGCAGAACAAAATTTACCAGTTAATAATTTCAAATATATCTTGAAACAACATAGAAAGTGTAATAAAGAAAAGGATAGCAAAAAAGGAAACCTGGTGAAAACGAGAGTTATCAAGACTACTATTACAATCAAAGGTATACAATTGTTTTAATTATTATTCAACATCATACCCCAAACAGTCTGTCTGTCTGACTGTACTTACATAAGTTTTTGTAAAATACCCCTAGATTCCTCTGCAAACTCAAAGATACAAATTTTAAACTTGGCAATATACTACAGTATATATGGTGCATCAGTAAAATTTTAAGACGAATATGTGTCACATGTCATAGGAGAAAATAATGGTAAAATGACTTTTTCACAATATTCAACATTGTTTAACAGCTATAGATGATGATCTTTCAACGGCCATTTATAATTTAATCATCATGGATATCAGAATGGTTTGTTACCCACTTGGACATGATGGTGTTTTACATTTTTTTAAAATTTCTTTCTTTTATTTCTTTTATTATTTTTTTTAATTTCAATGGACTTAACTACAAACTTCTTAGACAAAAAAACTTGGATAGGGCTTAAAGATAATGCTGCTTACATAACAAATTTTGAAAACAAGTACTTTTGTTAATGAACAAATAAAGGGATATATTAAGTCGGAATGCGCAAATTTAGAAATATATCCAAAGTTTCCAGGAGGCTAGCTTTAGAAGAATTTGGATTACTTGGACCTCTGAACCAGAAATAGAGCTTGTCCTCAGTTTTGAGTTACACAACCTAAACAAATTAGCAAAAATTTTGGTTCATAACTAATAAATTGGGAATGAAGAATTTGCAAAATTTCAAAGATTCAAGAGGAATAAATGCTGAACCACAAATTGAGTCTGCTCTGAAAACTCGCACCTGCCATTTCATGTGGAGGTGGGTATAAAAAACTTCATTAATGTGATTCTGCTCAGACATGTTTAATTGGATAAAACTTGCATTAAGTTTATTTTTAACATTATTGAAGATGTCTCAAACGTTCCAGAATTCTGAAATTTGACGTCAAGACAAAAGAACAAAAACAACAATTTTCTCTACCATTTATTTAAAAAATTGTTGAAAATCTTCAATATTTGGAGTCAAATCTATATTCAGGTATTTTGTAAAAAGCCTGATGATTTTTTTTTCAGGAAATTTGTAAATTGCCTAGGAAATTTAGTCATTTCATAAAATGCCGAAAACAGCTTGGCATTATACAAATTGCCTAAATACTTTAGTCATTCTATAAATTGCTTGAATTATGAAATTGTCTGTAACATTTATATATCTTTATCTGTGTTCCACAAAATATTAAGAAAGTATTTTTCACGCAGTGATTTAATGCCGGCGTTATAATCCTAGAGGAAAATGAGCAGTATTAAGTTCGAAAGGGAAAAATGAAAAGATCTCATTTTCCCCCATGTTCCGTAATGGAGAATATTGGGAACGTGCTAAATTTTCTGTGGGGGATCAGCATATGATCCTTTCGATGAGGAAAAAACTGACATGGGGGAAAATGGGAATTAAACACCGCTCCACTTTCTCATGAAAGAGTTCATACTGAAATCAAGTGAATCTCTAATATATAATGTTTTTATATGGTGCATAATTACCTACGTTTTAATAATATTGTTTTTTCTTTGTTTTTCCGCTCTGTTGTCGTTTTTTGCGTTTTGTCTTTGTTTTTTCTCTGTTGCCTTTTTTGCCATGTCTTCCTTTTTTCACTTCCCTTGTGCCTTCAGTATTCTAATACCGTTCTAATATCGTTAATTCTGAATTTTGTATCCCCCTATGCACTTTGAGAGGGCTAGAGGTCGAGAATCAGACAGATAGTTTTAAAGCAAAATTTTTGCAATAAAGCAACGGCAGTTTTTTTTTATTATCCGTAAATCTTTTTCATACAGCGATATCACTAAACCAATGTGCTTAAATTCCTGTAAGAAATGAATACCGCCAGGCAAGTGAAAAGCTCTATATCCTGCCTCTAGTAAATTCCTGAGACGTCGATTGGTCAAATGACGTCACGTGCCGACCGTGTATATTCCATATCGGGTGACTGATTAATATACCGTCAGTGACCGCCATTACGCAGCGTCACTGTACGTTTTTAAATAGGTTTTTTGACAATTTACTGGACTCTCGGCAGGATATAAGCATTACACAGTATGTAAGTGACCTAATATGGTATATACACGGTCAGCAGTAAATTGAATATTGGGCTCAAGCTACGCTCTCGCCCAATATGAAATTTACTGACCGTGTGTATACCATATTAGGTCACTTACAGACTGTGTAATATATAATATACTCAAAATTTTGTGGCTCGTGTTGATTCGAGGTCAAATATAAATCTTTATTTAGGGTGCATATTAGAATTAATAGAATAATGTTCACATTACTTCAAGAGTATTAAATTTCTGGAAAAATATTAAATGATTTTAACGGTAATATTACATCGTTTTGTAAAACATGATTTTATAACTTTTCTCCATTTGATTTCATATTATTGTTTATTATTTGCCGAAACAATACTTCAGCATGTTGTTTTTATATAACAGATTTATTGATGTATACTAGTTCTTGTATCTGCGATGTATTGATGTATACTGGTTCTAGCATCTGTGATACTGGTTCTAGTATCTGTGATTTAAACATACCGTTCGGTTCTTCCACATTTGCAGGTTCAATTTTTGCAGCAATATCACTCCCATAGTACAGATCAACATTTACTTCTCCCGATATTTGGTTGAATCGTTCTAAAAAGGCAAACAGGATATTTTATGCATTAATTAACATATTCCTCGACGCTAATTCTAAAAGGGGACATTACCAATTTACATCCATTTATCTAGTAGTTGCAATTTACACAAAAGAAATATATGTTGCTTTATAAGGAAAGTAACTCAAAAAGGGGTTACATCCAATATTTTTCATGAATGTTATTAACATAAAATGTAGTAATAATCACCTCAGAGAATTCGAGTTATACTCACATGTTCTCAAATTTTTCCCATGTTTTTGCCTTTACTTTGTCTTTTTGCCCTTTGGACTTCGGCTCCTGACACCGGGAATTCACGATAAAATTGTAATTTAAAAACGTTCCGCGCCAAAATATGAGGTTGTAGGATTGTGACGTCCACTTTTTGTGCTTGAAACGTCATATTTTTCTATTAAAAATGCAACTTCCGGGTACAAATTAACAAATTTCCGAGAAGAACTGTCAGAAGCCGAAATCCAAAGGGAAAAAGACAAAGGGTTCAATACCACAGGGACGTCAACGGTTCTGACTTTGTTCAGACATGTCAAAGAAATGATGGGTTAAGGTGAGAGGTACGTAAATAAGCGCCTCTACCGGTGAACGTTATAAAATTTTAATTTTCACTTTAAATTATCGTCGTTTCAAACTTTATCCTACAATTTTTCTGAAAAATTGATATGGTGTTGCCAAAGAAATTTCTGATTTATTGGTATAATTTTTTCATAGGGTCACCGAGTTCGTTTTCGTGGTATAGATCGCTGAATAGATGTTTATCTTTCAAATCACGCCTAAAATCATAACTTTTATCGACGACGTCGCTATTTTGACGGCGGGTTTTAATCGAAACAATCGATTTTTGGCGTGTCTATTCTATGTTCAACTATTTATACCGGAGAAATTAATTCGGTGTCCCTATATAAAATTTACACATCAAAATGGGAATTTCATTGTTTAAAACATATCCTTTTTGCAGAAAAATGTAGGATACGCTTTCATAAACGCACAATTTAAAGACGATTCGTTTATTATTTTTCTGTACGTTTTACAGGGATTCTGTATGAAAACAACATAACTGATTTATTTTTCAATCGGTCATATTTCAAACATTAAAATAGCTATACCGGTTTTATTTCACATTGGAATTAAGCTTCATTTGATGCATTTGCATATAAAATTTCATCGAAATCCAGAAACTTTGCTATTTACGTACCTATTACCTTAAACCAGTTTTGTGTCGCTCCAAACCTCCCCTTTTATTTTGGTAGTATCCAGTGGCAACTCAAGAGCAATAGACCATATCCGAGTTGGGGTATTTAGATTCACCAGTTGTTGTTTGTCCGCCCTACGTCACAAACATGACCGCCCCATGTTACCAAGAATGTACTTCAAAAGCGTATTGTGGCGTGACGTTTTCTATCCTAAGACGTTTTGAAAATTGTCCCGGTAAATCCTGATACCGGAGCTTGGATATGGTCTATTGCTATTAGTAGAGCGGCGAATTAAGCAAAAGTCGCTTATTTAAAAAGTTTATATGACCCAAATACCCTATTCGATTTCTCAGTCGTTTTGGATAGCTTGATTATTATATTTTTGAAATATGTCTGTCGTAAAAATGAAATATGGTAGAAACAATGTGATAATTGCAATTGAATGACAGGACCCTAAACGGAATGTCGACATCCCAATTAATCTCTTGGGCTTGTTACCTAGTAAACGAAAACGTATCTACAAATGGAATTATTACAGGAAAAAGAGATAATTGCTGAAACATTTTTCACGTTATAGATCATTCTTCGAATTCGAGTTTTTTTTTTTTTTTTGAAGATTAGAAAATACCCATAAAATCAACCCAAAAATCAGCGTTTTTTGAATTTAACACAAAATAAACAATTACAATATGCAGTTATTGTTTTAAGTTAAACGGCACACCCTATTTAACAAGTTCGATGGTAATTTTGTGTCAAAGCACTAACCAATTATGTTTTAAACGCATTTAAATTGTTTAAAATTGAACTATGTAATCCGTAAATATTTCGTAGTAAGTCCGTCAATCAGTCTATTATTAAATTAAACGATCAAATTCATTCAGTTGATAAACGATTCCGTAGTTTTAAACATACCCCTTGTTAGTTTTGCTGCTTTATGTTTAAATTTATTGATACACGATGTATTCAAGCCAAATCGTGTGTGTTTTGGGGATATATTTACGATTTGATATGAGGGTGTGTTTGATTTGTGTTTAGAAAGGTGTGTGTGATTAGTTTAGTATTGCTAGTAGTTGGTAAACCTGAAAAACTCCCACAGTCTAAATAAGTATATATTGAGCGCAGTTTAACAGACACTTGTCAAGGAAGCTAAGGTCATTTTTACATTGGACGATGACAAATATTTGTGATTGTATATCTTATTTTTGTTGTTTTGCGTTTTTTCCCCTCATGTTTTTTTGTTCTGTTCTTTTTCTTTCTTTCTTTTTTTTGGGGGGGTATGGCTTTTTTTTTTCGTCTTGTATTGTTTGGTTATATTTCTTTTTTTTTTTGTTTATTTGTCTTTTTATCCTTTTTTGTGTGTTTTTTATTTTTATTTTATTTTTTTTTTTATTGTAATGTTTGATTTTTGTTTGTTTTGGTTCCGTGTTCCTTTTCCGGGAAGTGTTTAAAACATCAGAGGTAATGCCAACGCAACATACATGTACATGCAGGCAGCAGATGTGCTATGATTTTTTACGCTTATCGAGTTCGAGTCAGATTATAAACTCTGCTCTTTTTGTATATGCAATAAGTGTTTTTAATATTCTTAAACTAGATAGCTACATCTTATAAGGTGGTTTAGAAAAGATGTTTGAGATGCTCTATAATTCAAGAATATCGCTTGAAAAATTAAATGACCCGTCATTCTAAACCACGAAAAGGCTAGTCAACCATGATTTCGATTTAATATTAATTAGGGACCGACCATTTAACCTGAAGGGGTGGTTATGGTTTTTTTTTCTGGACAGAAAATTTTTTTCGCGCTTCGCGCGAAACAAATTATTTATTTTTTGCACGCGTATCAACAAAATATTTTTTTTCAAAATTAACATTATTTTTTGGGGCAGAAAGCCTCAATAAAAAGTATGGATCAAATAAAACCTGATTGATTGCATATGACTGTGGTTTGCTACATCTGATAAGGTGGTTTAGAAAAGATGTTTGAGATGCTCTATAATTCAAGAATATCGCTTGCAAAATTAAATGACCCGTCATTCTAAACCACGAAAAGGCTAGTCAACCATGATTTCGATTTAGTATTAATTAGAAATAAAAAGTATGGACCAAATAAAACCTGATTGATTGCATATGACTGTGGTTTGCCAGTCTGCATCAGACGACAAATTCAAAACTGTTCAAGAAAAATAGCAAATAAGGGTAATAACAGAATAAGTTAAAAGAATTGTCAAGAGTCGAAATCCAAAGGACAAAAAAAAAACAAACAAACAAATTAGGTGCGAAAGCAACAGAAAACTGTGATTTCTTGTATGACCTTTCATTCATTTTTAAAAACATTTCAGCAAAATCATGCTTGCAATGAACAAAGGTTCTAGATGTTGGACGGATTTGAGCTAAAAAAGTTAAGTTTGGTTCTGTTGGTGGTTATATCTACAATTACTATCCTTTCAGTGCAAACAAATGAAAGAGATGATATAAAAAACATATAACTCATTTGTAACTCCATAGCCAACTAAAGACGGTGTTTTTGCACGACACAATCTATTGATGAAACTAATACATAGACTTGCAAACATTAAAGACCAGGGATAACTTTCATGAGTAAGAAATGTTTTCTTTTTACGAATAAAACGTGTGTAAAATACATAGTACTTCTCGCACTAGGGGAAGACATCCCAATTCTTCCGTAAAAAACAATTGTCTTTCATGGAAAAGGCCATTCACGGAAGAATATAGCATTCATGGAAGAATATAGCAACTTCGTTAAACAGTAAGTAATATGAACAACACGTTATTTGAAATAAAATTTACATAATATAATAATGCGTATGTTATTGTATTATTGTATTGAATATTTGCAATGTTTTTATTTGAATATTTGTAAGAGGGCCTCCACGAAAATTAGACAAGTTCAAAGTGAGGCATGCACTCTCTCTAAATAAAACATCTCCTTACTTATTTTCTTACTCGGCGAAATATGGATTCAGTGCGATCACCATCTGTGTACAAACATAGTGAATGTATGTCGATTTTTGTTACAAATCAACAGTCAATCCTTTTGTAGCTTTTTTGAAAAGGGGGGGGGGGNATTCACTATTTTTAAATAAGAAATAAAATAAAGATTAAGTAATCGAGTAAGTTGCAACAAATAAATTAAACAGAGTCATATTTAGATTTATAAATTTTACTTCATATACTTTGCGTGTTGTCTATAAATCCGACTCCTTACAAATGCCAGGCTACGTGCTATACGTGCTAACACAGGTTGATTTACGAATTTTAGCGCTTACTTAATATTGTTTTCGATTGTTTAGATTAAATTTAACTCCTTTTGAATATCATAAACAGGAAAAAAAATCCTTAAAATGTTTTTAAGCTTAAAACATAGCTCTTTATTATAACATCAAATGAACGTCAATTTCTGTTATAAGTGACGTCACAAATTCTGACGACACGTTTATTTACATTTAAATTTGCTAAGTAATAATAAAAATTCTATTGTATCAATTTTTATGCCTTGAAATGCTGAAAATCATAATATTATCCATGTGATTGACCTTTGACCCCTAATTTATCCCCTTTTCTACCACATTTGATTTTTACGACAAACATTTTTGAAATGTACACGACCTAAGCTTTCAAAAAAGGTATAGTTGTTATTACTCCCCTTTGGGTCGTTGTCTCTTTGACACATTCCCCGTTTCCCTTCTTTTTCCTGTAGAAATCGAATAGGGTACGTGGGTCATTTAAATTTTGAAATGCTCTACTATATTGAAAGGTCTTGCACTTTACATAAAAATGGTGGTAACGTTCATCCTAATTCAAAAAAGAATCTAAAATGGTACATTCTTTACAAAATATGTTGTAGGCAAATTAATAGTTTATTTCAATTTGGAAGTATGTCGACATTTATTTGTTCAATAGTTCAGGAAACAAGTTCTAACCCCGTTTACTGTTATTGAGACACTATTTCCCCATTCAACTATGAAGAGATTCAGAAAGTTCCGAATTCTTTATTTTACATATTCTTTCCATCATCAAGTAATCTAGAGCCTCTCCTGCAAGAAGAAGCTAAAAATATTACAATCCAAGCAACATTTGAGTTAAATGTTAAAACATTCCTTCTGTACATATAACTGTTTGTTAAATGTGGTGAAGAATCCGGTGCTAAGAAATATAGCAAAAACACTTGTGTTATCCAGCTTTATTATATAGATAGCGGTGATTTATCGTGTTTTCTCAAGTAAATAAATCTCATATTTTCACTCAGTGAAATAAACAATTTATTTTCACTCTAGGAAATGACGTCACAAAATCATCGTCAATGAAACACCTGGCGCATTAATATCATAAAGATAATCCCCATACAATTACATCTAAAATTTGTTTATAGATTTGAAAATCTATATAATAATAAGTATAACTAATCAACCGTGATGAATATCAATAATAATGTCACTCGTGTCGAACAACGCAATGGATTAAACTCGTTTTGGAACAAGTTCCAAAACTCGTTTAATCCTGCGTTGTTCGGCCATTGTGACATTATTATTGATATTCATCACGGTCGATTAGTTATACTATAATTACTTTGATTAGCATATTTGCACTTCCATATTTCCATATTTATTACCATATTTGCACTTTCATAAAATGTCGCATCAGTTGTTCGGGCTAAACTTGTATATGGGGAAACCAAAAACAATATATTAAGCGTCGTAGGATGTGAATGTATACCAAAAAATGACCAGGAATAGGCATGGGACAAAGTTAATATTTAAAACTTAATATTTTTTCTTTAATGATATGTGAAGTTCTTATCGGTTCGAAAACCTTTCATATTCATCATATGTTTAATAAAGCCCCGCCAAATATATTACGAATATAATTCTCGGTGTTTATCATATATTATTAGAGAAAAAGATTACCTATGACCATATTTTATCTACTTTCGATAATTAAATTTAAAATTTTTACAAGCTCGACAAGGCGTGCAATTAAAATTTTAAATTAAGCTATCTCTGGTGGATAAAATATGGTATAGAAGAGATCTTGTGGAGTAATCTATATTTCTTTCATTCACAGCTGTTGTTTAAAGGTGCAAGCGACTTTTTAACTAACGGGTGTTGATTAAACTTCTGCGAGCCGATTCCCGTCACTTTATATCTTTTATGCTAGTTGAACGCAAATGTCATGGAAAAAACAACTCTCATTCAGCTAGATAGTCATCTAAACATATTTCTTCACTCTTATCATTTGGCATCAGAGCCGATGATGAAAACAATCAACTCCCTTACATATACTGGGGACCAAAACTTCATACGAATCCATACAAACGGAGATTCATTGTGGGGTCACTCAGATGCACCATTAAAACCTCTTTCACAACTCATCACTACTTTGTTGATCTCAGTCAGAGATGGGCTGAAAAATAACTTACTCCACAAGCGGCGTGAATCAAATGTGGACTCTAAAAAGTTCCAAAGATCCCCTTGAACAGCTATCCTCAACTAGTCTTACCCATTTGCAGATCTAATACATCAATGTTTCTGCACTAAAATGGAGAACGCAGATACACTTTTCTAGTAATAGGGAAAACCAAAACATATTTGTTTAAGAGCCACACTGACTCAAATAAGAAGTACACTGAGACTGACCTAATCAAAATGATAGAATTTTTGATCAACGATATTTTTGTCGAACTCGTAGATCGTGTTTTCCAACAGACAATAGGGATTCCTATGGGAACTTACTGTGCGCCACTTTTAGCTGACCCTTTTCTTTACTCGTACGAGGCCAAGTTCTTACAATGGCTTACACAAAGAAAACAAAACATTTAGCCCAGTCCTTTAATTTAAGCTTCCGCTACATAGACGATGTACTTTCTCTTATTAATCTTAAATTAAAGGATTATTTACATCAGATCTATCCCAATGATCTTGAAATTAAAGAAACAACTGATACACCTACTTCAACATCATATCTGGATCTTTTGTTGTATATTGACGAAGATGGACGTTTGAAAACTAAGCTGTATGACTTGAGCTTGATGATTTTAATTTCCCAATTGTGAACTTTCCCTTTCTTAGCAGCAATATACCTACCTCTCCTGCCTATAGAGTGCATATTTCACAGTTGATTCGTTACTGTCGAGCATGTAGTTTGTACAGTGAGTTTTTGAACAGAGCAAAACACTGCCCAAAAAGCTGCTTAGTCAGGGATTTGATCGACCTATGTCAATTTCATCCCTCAAGAATTTCTATGGCCGTTACCATAACATCATTGATAGAAATGACGTGTCAGTATCCCAAATGAAAGCGGACATTTTCAGATAGATTCACGTCTTCCCGGATTTGATTACAGATTTTGACATCTTCCTAGATTGACTCAATTACATTGCCATGGGTGCTGTTAACAGAACAGGACATGCTTACCCTTCCGAAGCACCTGATGTTACTCTCAGTTTCACTAGAGTTCACACTGTGAGTACCTTGGTTTTGAGTGTGCGTATTGGTAAATTTTTCAAGTTTGGCGTCCCCGGAGATATAATCTCCACTGACGAGACATTTGTTGTCGAAATGGCCATATGCAGAAGATAAATTAACAGCAATTTTGGGTATTTGATGGAAATTTTTTTTACAATGAAATCAATCGTTTTGGCTTGAATCAGCTGCCTGTGATGCATTTTTTTCTGTTTTTATCAATTCAGATTCAGAGTCTTTTAATATTAAATATTAAACTTTTGTTGATTCAAGTGGGATTCTAATACCCTCTGTCAAGGTTCTAAGGGTTAAAAGTCTGATACGCGACCACTAGAACTCCACTGACCTGTTCAAATTTCGGTTAATTAATATACTAAAGTCTCATATTACGTGTCAAAATAAATTTGTGGTTCACTCTTTTTTACATCCTTTTGGTCTAACACAGAGATGGCAGGAGCAGTGTAATCTGTCTGTAATGTCTGTGCATTCGAAGAGCAGCCAAATCCCTCGATGGGAAGGCAATCTCGATATTATATGGGTTCCTACCATAGACCGTTTAGCAAAACGTTGACCACATTCGGAAAAAAGAAAGATCACAGACCACTGCATTACATTTCAATTCCACAGGTCATGACTCGAAACATATACAAGTAGTACCAATTGAACAAAATCGATCGTGTACAGACACACAGAGGCAGGCTAAAGAAAAGTTCTGGATAGAAAAGCTGAAATCCAGTTTGAATATAAAAATTTAAAATATAGTTTTGCTAAAAATCTTGCCCCAACCCATTTTTTCTGTCTTTTTTGAACTGATTAACTTGTTCTCGTTCTGACATGGCTGTAGTTTTACTCGTTGGGCGTTAAACAAAATTTTGTTACCGTATTGTTAATAGAATCGATGTACGCATACTGGCATTTTTTTTCCCCTTCTCATGTTACATCTGTAAACAACAGCATCCAATATGTAGCTCTCGACACTTTGTATAAACATTTGTAGTTTAGTCTTTGTAAATAGGTTTTGTTTGATTGCATTTTTTACTTTTTTATTGTGTTTTGATGAAGAGCCGTACAGGTCTCGAAATATCAACTGTTATTTTATTTGTGTCATTCACTTTGTTTATTATGTTTATAATCAGGTCACGGAGTGTGTATGTTTTGGAAAATCCGGAAGTTCCCCTATCCAGTCGAAAGCCTTTTTTATTTTTACCGTACATTTCATACATGCATAGGTGGTTTATAATGTAATGAATATCTAACATTTCAAAATTATTTTTAATATTAAAAAATCAAACTGATTATTTTAATGTTAAAAAATCGATTTTGAAAATTAGAAAATCATTTTTAATTTTAGAAATACCACGATTTTTAATGATTTTCAAATATTAAAAAAAAATCATATTTAATATTTAAAAAATAGCGAATAAATTCCCCCTTAGCTTGCCATAATTGCAAAGAATTTCAAAGAAAGCAAATTGTTTTTCACTGGCCACAATATTCATGTTGGGAAAATGGGAGACACAACAAGTGGAATCGGGACAAACAATACTGAAGATGGGGAATTTCGAAAATTGCGTTAAAAAATGTGGAAAATGGGGGAAAGGTTCCAAACATGTTGGAAATAGGAGAGCATACCCCGTGTCATCTCCTTCAGTTGAAAGTTCCCAAATAAGATAATGGTTCGAATAACCTTTTGGTTAGCAATGCAATAATTATGCCTGTTATCTTCCAATAGTTGTATTTTAAGACGAGTACGTTCATACGAAAAATAATTTCAAGCTTCATATTGCAATGATATAAAATCAACAATTATACAAAACATTCATTTGGCCCTTAGAATCGGCGATACACATTTGTGCAAAAAGGTAGGTTATTTGCGCAAAAAAGCGAGGAAAATATCGCAAACGAAAAGTGGACATTTGCGCAAACAATATCTGACTTCTTTTAGATAAATTTCAACCTTTCATTGAGTGGATGGTTGTACTCGCCTCGGCTTTGAAGAATGTTTAATATTTTTTTGTCAATCTTCACTCTTGCCGAACATAATTATTTATGCATCCCCATAATATGTCTCCACATTTGACTTCTCTTTCTAATCTGTACAGATCTCGTAACAAATGTATTTTTCCACTTTTACTTTGCACAAACGTCCACTTTTCGTTTGCTGTATTTATTTCAGTTTTTCAGGTAAATTTGCGCAATTGTCCATCTGCAATATAGGAATTATTTTGGTTTATGGCTTTCCATATTATTTGACTGCGAGGCTACTACTTGAAATACCTGTACAGCATAGCAAAACTTAACCGTCTAATATACCACTTGGAGATTTTTGTATTATTGCTATGAAATCCTTTTGTAAGTGGCATGAAGCTTACATTTGTTAAGTACAGTAAATAGTAAACAATATTACCTTGTAATTCGTTAAAATCCTCAAGAATTTTGACATATCTTTCTCTTGTCATGCAGTAACCTTTCAAGGAATTTATTCTTTGTTGGAAACCATTCGCTGGAGATCCATTTAAACTGTCAATACGTTTTGCAATATCTTCACTTTCTTCAAAAAATTTGCACTCTTCACCAACAGTCAAACAACCTCTTGGTCGATGAATAATTTCATTACGTTTTATTCTCATTCTTTCAACATCATCGCCTTTATTCAAGTCCTCGCGTGATGGTTGATTTCCCCATTGTTTTGTTGGTGCTTCTATCAAGCACAAATGTCTTATCAACTTGTACAGTAGAGGCACGTCACAATTTCTATATCCCTCTGTAGATAATTTACTTATGATTTTCTTCTCGAAATCATGCAAAGATATTGTGAAGGAATGGCTTCTATTGCTTAAAGCATTCTGTACCATTTGTGCAATTGTTGCAGGTGGCCAGGAATTTGATATCATTTCTCTCATCATTTCTGGATAAATGTCCAAAACGACTATTACAGCTGCAACATGCCTTTTCAAATCGGGTGAAATTTCGGCAGTTGCCATTATTTCAAAACTTGATACAAACTTAGTTCGAGGTCCTTCTATATTGGGTTATTGAATTTTTTTTTTTTTTTTTTTTTTGCAAGAAAGCACAGGCTTGTTTATATAACTCTGTTTCTGGTGATTTACATGTGTCTGTAATATACAAAAGTTGGAAACCGTTAATGAGAGTCCTGTACAGAAATATTTTGAAATTTGAAAATTTTAAGTTATCCTTGACCAGAGAGAAATTTAATTAACTTGTTACAGGGAGACAACTGACCGATGTTTCTCATTGTGTGTTTGCTACATTTTTAGGCCAAAAAAAATATATTCTTGTTTCCTGCTTCCCGACCGACCCTGTTTTTTTGTTGCCGACCCTAAAAATTTTATGCTGTTCGTGAAAAAGTTAAGAGCAGAAACAGACATTTTTATTGGCAGTTTGGTGAAAAATATTACAGTCAAGCTTCAAAATGTAACGCCGCTTATACACTTTGTTGAATATTGCCATAATTACGTTAAAATTAGACCCAACTGATCAAAAACAATGAAACATAAATAAAAAAATGGCGCCCTTTCCGGAACAATTAACAATTAACGGACCGGATCGGAAAGGATACGTTATTTTTCCGGATCTTCCCAACAAAACGCGAAAAAAAACATTTGGTAAAATAAAATAAAATGCCGACCGACCGACCCTATTTTTCAAAGTGAGGTAGCAGGAAACAGACATAATTTTTTTTTTTGGCCTTATTGTCAAAATTTGAAGCTCCGGTTGAAATTTTTTGCGTCACTATTTATTATGAATTTATAGTAAATTTTGACTTCAAAATTTTGTAGTTGTCTTAAAATAATGAAAATTCAAAATTTCAAAAAATATCTGTCAAGTTATCTTTAGTAGTTAACTATTTATAGATATCGGTCTAGAAATGAATTTTGGAGATTTTTTGTAAACAATGGCCGTTAAAAATTACATTAAATATACAGGTTAATTTGGCGGGAATGACATACTTTTGGTTCTTTTCGATATACTATCATGAACTTTTTTTTTCAAAACAACAGAGACATAAAAATAATATGCCATGTCAACAAAGGTTTTCTTAATATTATTTCAACTTAAGAGTGCAAGCTCTACAATAAATTTCATTGAAAGCATGCATTTGGCCTGTTGAAATATTTCAAATAATTTTAGAAATGTGTTCAGAAAATCATGCTTAGATCATATGACTCAGCTGACAACAAAATTCTTTGTCATGTTCTTCTTCATTTAATCATGTAGCCTATATATTTATTGCCATGTTTTTCAGGGGTTTCTTTATTGATCGCCCACCTTTAACTAAAACAAGCTATTGTCAATTACGTTAGTTTAATAAACTGGCAACTGCTTAACATTGGTCGAAGTCATTAAGTAAACTGCAGCTAAGAACGACTTAGTTAATCCATAGACACTGGTTAGGACAGGTGAATATGAATATCAGAAGATAAGGTATAGCTTTACTTTTAATAAAATATTGAATTATTCAACTATATGCATTTGAAGAGCTCGAAATAGTTATGTAATTGTAGTTGATATTCCTCAAGTTGTGTTCCTTCATTATTTGTGTAAATCAATATGCTTTTTAAAAAATTACAACCATTGACGCAGAAGTGTGAGAAAAAAGATCACAGATTTACAGGGGAACAGGACATAGGTTTGCTGGGAAAAGGACATAGATTTGCAGGGAAAAGGGTATAGATCTGCTGGGAAAAGGACGGAAAATGGACAGAGATTTGCTGGGGAAAGTACACAGACTTGCTGGAAGAATGGGCACAGATTTGCTGGAAAATGGACATAAATTTGCTGGGGTAAGACACATATTTGCTCAGGAAAAGTGCTGTTTTGTGAGGTCTGCGACGTCAATTTTGGACATAGATATGCAGATGGACACAGATGTGCAACATTATGGTATAGAGTCTAGCATATATATCTCATAGGAGGGTGCTGAAGACAGGGAAATTAGATATATGCAGTTGGACACACACAGTTTTGCGACAGGACAGTTTTAGTCTAATATATATACATAAATATCGTAGGATGGTGCTAAAGAAAGGGAAATAATAGTGAAATTGAAATCATTCATTTTATCATAGATTTTAGCTTTTATTTTACTAGTCAATGAGGATACTTAGATCCAGAAAAAAAACAGTTTTAGAAATCACTTAAAACTGGGATTGTCAATAAAAGGATATCTAAACGATACCGACTTTTGCGATTGAAAATTGGAATAAGTTTATCACTGTTTTCCACTGTTTTATTTTGAAGTTTTTTCGTGAAGTGTCGTTTGTAACAAAAAGGGAAATGGGAGGTGCACAGTTTGTACCCATGATAATCCAAAGGATCTGTTGATAAACAATGTTGCCAACACGAACAAAACTGTTGTCCAATAAGAGATTCAGTGCCTTAATTAAAGCATCAAGCGTCCACGAAGAATGATTGCTTAAAGTAATATATTGCAGAATAATCCTCTTTTTTAAGAACTGAAGATCACAAAATTTTAAAGACCATTTAATAAGTTGCGTCAATTTGGATTTAGTCGTCAATTATGTTCAAGGATTGTATAAAGTTTAGAAAAATCATAATGGTCAATACATTTATTATTTATGATCCGACCATCCGTTAATCCGACAGATGTCTGGTCCTTTTATTAATTATAATTTATATAAAATCTTAATAGAATTTTTTGAACTCCAAATGTAATTTACACTTTTGATTTTTGTTCACGGTATTTTTTTTTACTCCTTTACGCAAGTAAGTGGACTGTTAAGTTTGTGTTAGAACAATTATTTGAGTCTTAAATGGAACGTTGTTTGTAGGGATTCTTTGTGAAGCTTAGGAGGCCAATATAGGTAATGTGTTATATTAGGTGGAACTTGTCTTTGTAATGTTGTTTAGTGAATTTGGTAACAACACTTATTTATCACTTTATTTTGTTGGACATCAATATATATATACTATTAGTAATTTCTTTTGCGAGAATGGAATTCTCTGCATGTATTGCATCGAGTGCGTCAGCACGAGATGCAATGCGAGCTGAGAAATCCATCCGAGCAAAACAAATTACTAATAGTGTTTTCATCGCTAATCCTGTTATTGAAAAATACCGGATATATGTTTCCCTTTCCAACGAAATTTTTTTTTAGTTGAACATATTATTGTTGGTTGAATATAGCGCTTTCTTTCTTGGAATTATTTTGTCACGAAACGTCACGCGACGTTATATTATTACGCTGTTGCTAACGTCCCATAGAGATTGACGATAATATGTTCATATCAGCGCAGTGCAGTGATAATAGAATTATCGTCGCTCGGGAACAATTGCAAATTGCGCAAATTAGCGATAAACAGTATTTCTTTCAAATGATAGCAACGTTGTTTAAAGCACAAAAACATACTTTTTGCCCAGACCTTTCAATTTGGACCTGATTCTGTTTGCAGACAGTAATCAGTAATTGCGCGTTTCATAACACTAAAACACCTTGCCAGCAATATGCCATTGTCGAAAAGAATCTTTGAACTTCATTATCTACAGTGATGCTTAAGTTCCCCGTTAAAATATGCATGTCTGAAAGGTCAGAGTGATATGGAGTAGTGGAACCTACTAGGGTAGTTCTTCTGTAGTTCTTCTGTTGGACTTGTGAGCTGTCGGACCAATGGGATGTCTGCATGATAACTGTCAGACCAATAGACTGTGGAAGGAGAATCTGTCGGATTAACGGATCGTCGGATCATAACAGACGGTCGGAATAATGATCGTTGGACCACTGGTTTGTCATCGTTTTATGTAGCATAACTTTTTTCGTTTATAAATGTATTTCACTTTCTGTATAATATTAACAATAAAACAATACGATTCCGGTACAGGCTTTCTTCATATTTGTATAACTGCTTACTCTGTAAAAAATCTTTTAAAAGACATTTGAACCATCATTTAACTAAACAATATACAGATGACATTATTGAAAAAGTATTATTTCTTTACTAATAGATGACTGTCTGACCAAGGACTTTGCTATCAATTTATAAATGACTCTAAAATATACCTTCTTTGATTGATTGATTGATTAGTTAGAGTTTAACGTCCAATGAGCAATATTTCAGCTATATCAGGACGAGAACATGTTAATCAATTCAAAAACTTGAAAGCAAAAGAAGAAAGAAACAAAGGTGGAAGGGGCAACTGGGGCAACAACTTTTGAATGCCACTGGAAAAGGGGAGTAATGGGTAGGGGCAGGAAATCAAGCCTTCCATACCGACACCCAATGCGTCTGCTCTCTTTAGAGAAATATAGAAGGGGTCTTTATACTACATGGAGCGTGGCGTTTCTCTACGCAGTTTGGCTACAATGGTTCGCGGTCAGGCTTTCCGTATTATGACCTGACTACCCCGCATAGACAGGGCATTCCCCTATCCACCACCTGGGGACGCGCCCGGCAGCTCTGTAGCCGAAGCCCCTGAAAACCGATCCAGGTCTTTGAAACACGATCAAATCCGAATGTATCTTTGCAAATTATGATTGTGGTAACATCAATACTTATTAGCTAACACACTAATTGAACTTCACAGTATCGACAGGTGGTCCAAATGCATTATGTGTCCAAAACACATTTCAATGTCTGCACTTGATACTAGTATGGTATAAAAGACTGAAACTAACCAAATGTGTTCTGTCTGTACTGAATAATTATCACCACTGCCGAGGGTTTTATTTTCTCACTTTTGAGGCAGAACAGTTCCTATTTTTAACGGTGTGAGATTTTCTGGTACAAGACAGAAATTACCAAGCAATGTATTCTGACGTCATTGACGTCGCTTAGGACCGTGGGATGTCAAGTACGACTAGGTGGCAAATGAATCGTAGTTTGTGATTATAAAAGTAAGAAAATAAATCAAACACCGTTGAAAATTCAAGATTTAGAAATCTCAGACACCCGCGGGTAAGATCTCAATGGTTGAATTGAAATCTTACCCGCGGGTGTCTAAGATTTCTTGATCTTGCCTTTTCACCGGTGTTAGGTTTATATATTCTTTATCTATAGCATGATAGTTAATCTATTATTTTGTTTATTCCGACCTACCTTCTTTATTTTTTTTCCTCACACATACAGTGTCAATTTAAAATGGCGATCGGTCTTGTAAGCAATTCATTTAAAATCAATTGAGCGGAAACTTCAACAATTACAACATTTCTTTTTAAAAGATTTAAATGCAGAACACACAATTAGCATTCTTTTATCAATTGCAATATTATTTATACTGTTACGGCTGCATAGCTGACCCCGTCTTTTTAAAAGATTTTTCGTCCCCACAGAAAATATTTTACTTCTAATTTATCTTATTATCTAATTTATTTTGTATTTGAATACTATACAATTATGGACTTTTGCAGAGGTGAATACGCTTTTTTATTGACCTGTAAACCAATATTCACCGAGACCATCGGTCGAGGTGAATATCTGTGTTTCCTGGTCAATAAAAAAGCGTATTCACCGATACAAAAGTTCATGATTGTTTTATTATATAGTTCAATACATTATGACGTCATGAAGTGAATATCAATCCAGCAGGTGAATACGTTTATTTATTCACCTCCAAAGATTTCGTTGGAAATATAGTGTAAAATCAAGACAACTATATAATAAATGCAGTTATTTTATTGATGAAGTTTAAATTAACAAATGATTGGTACCAATCTAAACGTCATAACTTTTTTTAGGTATTTAATC
>MJUU01024924.1:0-11064 GCA_002080025.1 Modiolus philippinarum
AGGTACCATTGATACATATTGACTGATTATTGCTGGCGCATAGTTTTTGTACTTTCCTACTTGAAGTTCAAACTATTCCATTTATTCTTGAATTCACTTTCCATTTAATGACAGATACCAACTATGCCGGAACAATAGAATTCCGTGTTCAAATAATTGATCACCATGTGAACAAGTATACATATTCCACAGATCGTCGGTGGACATTTTTTCGAAAAAGAGGACGTTTTAGCAACAAAAATGTGTATTTTAAGGGAAATTTAGGGAAACTTGAAAAAAGATGAATATTTTAGCGTCAATTCCTCGCAGTCCGTTCGCCATGCTTTGCATGGTGCCTCTGATGACCAAGGGGAGGCACAAGTACGATTTTGAGCACGATAATTTTTAAAACGTTTATTTACAAGGATGGCCATTTTAATATGAAGCATTGAGTTAAATAAAAAATATAAAAAAACTTTAACAAATAAAACGCAAGCACAGCATAGTACAACACATATTAGACAGTTATAACTCGTATTTGTTCCAGTTATTGAAACCAAGAGCTCCAGCCAAATGTTCCATCGTAGAGTTTTCATCAATCTAATTAAAATGATATCTACAAATTGTTCCTTACACTAACTACATGTTAGATCTAACAAGGTGTCATTTTACTTTCTGTTCCGATGACCTTTTCGAAATCTTTGGATTTAACCCAGATCGAATGCTTCCAAAATCCTGTAATCTGATTGGTCGATTTGAAAGGTCATCAGAACAGAAAGTAGAATGGGATGTTGTTAGATCTACCATGCACAATTGGTAGATCTAATTTTAATTACATCCAGTTTTCATTAGGTACTTTTGAAACAAGGTTTATGTCAGTTCCAGGCAAAACATATAAAATCTTCCACAAAAATGTCTCAAATCACAGTATGATATATATTTTATAAAAACATTTTTAATTTAATTACATTTAATATTTTATCATTTTTATGGATCACTCTATCTATTACATCAGACTGGGATTAATATTACTAATGGTAATAGAATGTACACCTTTTCTCTCAGCAAAATGTCCATCACAATTAAATACTATTTCTCTAAGATGTCCTTCGCTCCTACATTTCCAGAATATGACTTATGCATAGACGCCGGTGATCTTCTACATTTGACACTTGTTCCTTTCGGTCATTTGTGTTTCTATAATAAATAAAGTGATATGGAATAAAAGTATATGATACAAAATCGGTGAATCCCTACTAATACATGGTCAGGTTAAGCAAATGGAACAAATATTTTTTCCTTTTAAATATAAAGCTAAATCGAACATTCCACTTTTTTGTCGTTTATGCAAGACTAAAATCCAATATTTCACGTAAGAATGGAAAGAATATTGACAGCATTATATGTACCATATGTAGTATTATATGTCATAGTATGATTTAATTTTGACAGTAATTGCTCTCCGGGGTTTTGATACATATTCCTACGTCAATGACAGGAAATTTTCAACACAAAATAAGATAGCCTGCATTTACAAATAACGCAACACAAAATAAGATAGCCTACATTTGCAAATAACGCAACACAAAATAAGATAGCCTACATTTACAAATAACGCAACACAAAATAAGATAGCCTACATCTACAAATAAAACAAAACAGAATGAGATAGCCTAATTTTACAAATAAGGCAACACCGATAAGATAGCCCTTTTTACAAATTAGGCAACACAGAATAAGAGCTTCGTTTAAAAATAAGGCAACACGGAATAAGATAGCCTAGTATTACAAATACGGAAATAATCTCAATCGTCAGCTAGTCGCTATCATGTGCGTTCAGTTAAAGATCAAATGCCTTGATCGACTGTTTGCAAATATGCAATTGGTGAAGCGCGCAATTAAGTGCCCTTACCCATGGAAAATCTCAGTGTTCTGAACTAGTTCTGATGATGCTACAATAACATTTACCAAGATTTTAGCTTTGATGATCATTCATTATTCAAAAACTTGTGTTCTTTCTCATCATGTTGTAAATTTTGATTGAAATACAATGACATAATTATTTGCATGACAAATAAAATTACATCATTACTATTGTATTATTGAATCTTCGCTTAGAGTGTCTCTGGATATATTTGTTAACCATTTCAATAATTTGACATTATTTGAACAAAGAAACCATATGGCTCTCACCCCATCTTAGGACGTACCATCTCAAGTACTAAATATCAACTATGCTGTTTTTGAATTAATTTACTACAAATGTAAATCATTAAACTGCAGAAAAGGTTGTTTGTGTGACGATGCATACAAGACCTATCTACAGCTACATTTAACAGCATTTTATAAAGTGATCATACTAAGCTCATGGGAATATTGCATATCTCTAAAGTTACATTAGTTAGGTCATAGAAATACATCGGCAAAACAATACGGAAGCAAAAAGGCGGGAAGGGAAATAAGATACGATACATGCTTTATGCTCGATTAAGCATAGCATTTCTGTAATTAAAAGGTTTATTTCTTAAGTTTTTTTTTTTCATATGGTAAAATTGGGACGCAGAATTAGACGTGTACTCAGACAAAAACATGTTGCCAATGTGCTTTACAGTATGAAAGTGTGTTCAAATTTAATGTTAAACCGAAATTAAATGAATTAAAACCTATTATTGTATGCATCAGTAAAAATNAACACGGAATAAGATAGCCTAGTATTACAAATACGGAAATAATCTCAATCGTCAGCTAGTCGCTATCATGTGCGTTCAGTTAAAGATTAAATGCCTTGATCGACTGTTTGCAAATATGCAATTGGTGAAGCGCGCAATTAAGTGCCCTTACCCATGGAAAATCTCAGTGTTCTGAACTAGTTCTGATGATGCTACAATAACATTTACCAAGATTTTAGCTTTGATAATCATTCATTATTCAAAAACTTGTGTTCTTTCTCATCATGTTGTAAAGTTTGATTGAAATACAATGACATAATTATTTGCATGACAAATAAAATTACATCATTACTATTGTATTATTGAATCTTCGCTTAGAGCGTCTCTAGATATATTTGTTAACCATTTCAATAATTTGACATTATTTGAACAAAGGAACCATATGGTTCCACCCCATACGTGATTAAAGGCTTAGGACGTACCATCTCAAGTACTTAATATCAACTATGCTGTTTTTACCTGCGTCACCAACGGTGACCGCAGGTCTAGGAGCCGCTCGACTCCGTCCGTCCGTCCGTCTGTCCGTCCGTCCGTCCGTCACGCTTTGGGGGTACCAAGTTTGTGTAATCTGAAACTCCGACACCTTTAACCCGATACTTTTGAAACTTTGCACAGTTGTTCTGGACACATTGAAGATGTGCACCTCCCCTTTTGGTGAGATTTGGAAAAAAATTGTGGAATTAATCCATTGTTGAACTTAGTCATTTTTTCATCAAATTTTAACATTACGGTACTGAGTAGGTGTAATCTGAAACTCTGACACCTTATATCTGATGCTTTTGAAACTTTGCACAGTTGTTCTGAACATATTAAAGATGTGCACCTCCCCTTTTGGTGAGATTTGGAAAAACATTTTGGAATTTATCCATTGTTGAACTTAGTCATTTTTTCATCAAATTTTAACATTACGGTACTGAGTTTGTGTAATCTGAAACTCTGACACCTTATACCTGATGCTTTTGAAACCTTGCACAGTTGTTCTGAACACATTGAAGATGTGCACCTCCCCTTTTGGTGAGATTTGGATAAAAATTGTCGAATTTGTCCATTGTTAAACTTAGTAATTTTTCATTAAATTCATAAAATTTTAACATTACAGTACCTGAAACTCTGACTCCTTTTATCTGGTGCTTTTGAAACTTTACACAGTTGTTCTTGACACATTGAAGATGTGCACCTTCCTTTTTGGGCAGATTTGAAATAAAAATGTCAAATTTATGCATTGTTGAACTTAGTTATTTTTCAGCATATTTTAACATTACAGTGCCTGGTTTGTGTAATCTGAAAGATTAACATTTCTGACTAAATACCTTTGGAAGTTTTTACTGTTGTTTGAACACATTGGTGATGTGAACCTCCCCTTTAGGCCAGTTTTGATTTTAAAAAATGTCAAATTTATCTATTATTGAACTTGTACTTTATTCTATCATATTATATCATCATGGTACTCAATTTTTGTGTAGAGATGTTGCAGAGTTTTGAACGCATTGACCATGGGCAGCTGTTCTTGAATTTTTGCATTGCTTTCATATTTTTTTTCATAAAGATTCAAAGTATGTGTTTATTTGAAAATTTCACCGTTGCTGAAGTGATATGGACTATTTTCATTTTATGTTTTGTTCAACTTTGTACAATTATTTTTGTTTTTTTTTCCTTTTTTTTGTGTATTACAGTAATAGGGCATCTTCGCTAGCCAAGGGTTGTGATCAGCTTCTTTCCTCTTCACCCTTGGCAGATTGAGCCACAACTTGTGAAACATCAGTTTGAAATTATCTCCCTTTGAAGTTAGAGTTTCAGTATGATTTATTGTAATAATAAATGATTATTTATTGCATCTAATAATACAACAATTCACAATATATTTGACTCCAAGGAAATAACCCTTCAAAAGTAAAGAAAGATAATTAAATCATGGAAATTTTGCAAAATAGAAAAATCACTAAAGGCCATATTTTAAGTTTTATTGTTTTGATATATATACAAAATCTGAATGTATGTTAATTAATTGGCTGCAGTGAAGTTTAATTGCAACCAATCAAAGACGTGGATTTGAGACTACAGAAATCCAGCTTGATCTGCCAAGGGTGAAGATGAGAGGAGCGGATCATAACCCTTGGCTAGCGAAGATGGTAATAGGGTTGAACTTAATATAATCTCAAATACAACTTGCATTTGAAGAATTTTTGGTAATAAGGTAAATGAATACTTGTTTGAATGGGTAAACCTATACATGATATTCTGTTAGATTGAAAAAAAAACAAACAAACTTTCTAAGTTGAACATGAGAGACGGTGACGCAGGTCCAGACATGTAATTGGTCTTGTTGAATTAATTTACTTCAAATCAGACAAATGTAAATCATTAAACTACAGAAAAGGTTGTTTGTGTGACGATGCATACAAGATGTATTGAAATGCTATCTACAGCTACATTTTACAGCATTTTATAAAGTGATCATTGCTCGACTTATTTACTAAGCTCATGGGAATATTGCATATCTCTAAAGTTACATTAGTTAGGTCATAGAAATACATCGGCAAAACAATACGGAAGCAAAAAGGCGGGAAGGGAAATAAAATACGATACATGCTTTACGCTCGATTAAGCATAGCATTTCTGTTATTAAAAGTTTATTCCTAAAGCTTTTTTTTCATATGGTAAAATTGGGACGTAGAATCCTGTTTTGGAATTATAAGTGTATCCAGACAAAAACATGTTGCCAATGTGCTTTACAGTATAAAAGTGTGTTCAAATTTAATGTAAAACCGAAATTAAATGAATTAAAACCTATTATTGTATGCATCAGTAAAAATAACATTGATGTAGAAGAGAGTAATAGATTGATTCCTTTTTCACTCCTACCTTATGTATTATTCAATTTACCGGTTAGGTGGGGGAAACCTATCTGCAGTGCGAGATGAATCATCAAATGTAGAAACTTCAAATCTTGGTGTAGTTGTTTCACTAGAATTTTTGAATACTTCAAATACTGATTTTGAGCTGCTTTCATCCTGAGTAAATAATATTACAAATCCACACTTTATCCAGGATGACAGCAAGCGGTAGACATAATCTAGAATTGGATCTTATGGGAAAAACTGTATAAAAACATATCTGAAACTGCGAGAAACGGTGGGAAAATCATTTACTATTTGACTCCTAAAAACATTTTAAGAAACTTCTCGGTCAATATTAGTTCCAACTTAATGGTTTTAGATGATGTTCAAAAACGATGTCCGACTGGTCCAGGCTTCATTTGCTACCGATCGGTTGCTACCGATTACCGATGTAACATTTTTCCCTATTGGATATATATGAAAGAACTTCTCTTTTAAAACTTCCTGGCTATGCTATTGGAACAAATAAGTTGGCACAATTATGACGATGATGATGATAACAGTTATCAAGAATAGATAAAACAGATGTATTTGCTATATTTCCAATTTTGTAAATAAATTTCAAATTTGAAATTTTATCTATAAAGTTATAGATGCATTTTGAAATCTCAAATTTTCAAAATGGAAAATATTACATATTCACTGTTTCACATCATTCAAAACTTGACAAATAAATGTTCTTTCCCATCATGTTGTAAAATAAAACTTGTATTCTGACTGAATTGTAATGACATATTTGCATGACAAATGAAATTACATCATCAACTTCGAGTTCAATATTTTGTTCGTTATTGCATAATTGAATCTTCCGAGTATGTGTAGATATATTTAATACTTTTATTAAAGTGGTATCAGATTATTTGTCTGAACTTGAAATTTACAACGATTTTAATGATTTGGCTTTAATCTGGACCGATAAAACGGTTTGAGGAAATTTACCTGGCAGTAACCAAATAATATTGTTCTGACCCAACATTGGACAAATAATACCACACGCTCAATATCCGTTTTTAGCTCAGATGAGCTTTTGCCATCAAGTGGCGTCCGTCGTTCGTCCGTCGTTAGCTCACTTTCAAAAATCTTCTCCTCTAAAACCACTGGATCTGATGAAATCAGACTTACACTGAATCATCACTAGGACATCTAGTTTCAAATTTCTTATTTTCTATGTCCCAGGTCAAACAACATGGTGGCCGTTACTAAATTTAGAACATTGGGTAGATTGCAGTTTTTGGCAAATAACTAGAAAACCGTTACAGATACCAAAAATCTGACATAATGGTGAAAAAGTCTCCTAAACGAAATGTGTTGACTGATATATTTTTTTTTATCATTGAACTCCTGAAAAGGTTGTTTATGTGACGAGCCATACTATATGTAACATATTTATTTAAATTTTAGCAATTAGAAACTATAACTGTGGAAGCAATCCTCTCAACGTATCTTGACAATAATTATGATAAAACAAGATATTGCACAATCCTTAACAAAACAACAGCAGTAGAATACCGAAGGTACAAAGAACTAGAAAATATCTTAATCAAAGTCCAGAGGTAAGGCGAAATCGAGACCACCAGAAGACGGAACACACCCACAAAACATTCGAACATCACAAATGGAACAAACAACTGAAAACATTCGAACATCACAAATGTAACAAACAACTGAAAACATTCGAACATCATAAATATAACAAACAACTGAAAACATTCGAACATCACAAATGTAACAAACAACAGAAAACATTCGAACATCACAAAGGTAACAAACAACTGAAAATATTCGAACATCACAAATATATAACAAACAACTGTCATGTGAAAAACATCATATTCCAAGATGGATTTCGCTGGAATACTCTTTTGGTAAAGTTTTAAGTTCATTGACTTAATTCAAAATATTTTAACATTTCATATCGGATCGTTCCAATTTCCATCGTTTTCTTACATCAGCTCTGTAGGAGTGTATCCGTTAATGATTTGTGAGATCGAACTTCGTATTAGTGTATTTCTAACTGACCATTAGCACTGCAATTATTACTGAGTGCAAGTGCAAGAAGCATGCAGTGAGTACCGATTTTATTTTTGATAATTTGTTCGTAACTTCGAGGATTAAGTGTTTATTAATAAAACTGAAGCCAAACAAAAAAAAAGGATATTATAACAGTGCTAGTAAAACTACAGTGTGCTTACGGTTATAAGACGTACGCATGCCACTTTGTGTCTCTTCAGATTCAGCTTCCGTTATATAGATGATGTTCTTTCATTTAACAATCCTCAATTTAAGGACAACCTTCATCTTATATACCTAGATGCACTTGTGATTAAAAAGACCATTGATACACCATTGTCAGCACCATTCCTGCACCTATACCTCTGCATTGACATCTCTGGACGTCTGAAAACAAAGCTTTACGACAAAAGTTATGATTTAGACTTTCCAATAGTGAACTTCCCGTTTTTGTGCAGTTTTATTCTCATATCTCTGGCGTCTTCATTTCACAATTCATTCGTTATTGCCGTGCCTGTAGTTTGTATAGCGATTTTGTCAGCAGAGCGAAATTACTTTCTCAATGCACTTATACTGCAACGGTATGTTCTCTCACTGCTGCAATTGTCACTACAGAAGTTTTATTGTCGTCACCATGATTTTACAAACCGTTACAATGTTTCTATTTCAAAGATGAGAATAGATGTCTTTGGGTAAAGTTGCAGAGTTTATTACCGGACTGACAAACACCGATTGTGACAAAACCGTACTTTTCACTGGTGACACGCGTGGAGCAGATCATGCTTACCCTTCCAGATACGCCAGTTTTTGTAGGGATTCACACTGCTAGTGCTTTAGTTTTGTGGCGTTCTTATTCATTTTTGTCTTGTTTATTCTTTTTAAATTGACGGTTCATTTTTCACTTATTTTTCTCCTATTGTTGTGTTTCTCGCATTTCATTCGCCTAAAAATGTTGTAAAATGCACATGAAAGTTTTTTCAAGAAATTAAACCCTCAAGAAAAGAAATTTATTCGAATTAATTGAATTAAAACTAAAGATCTTAATCTTTTTCTCATAATTATCCCGCATTCTACTGTATCATTGTAACGCTAATTTAATGATTAAGATATCATTACTGTAAATCTTGTTGACAACTACTTGGTGGGTACTGCATGGAACACATCATTCTTCTGATTTCTAAGAAAGCTTTTAAAATCATTTGATTAAATTTAAGCGTTTGCATTGTTTAACATAAATTAACCCAAAGGAAATAGTTCACACTGCAACCTAAATTAACCCAAACGAAATAGTTCAGACTGCTATTGCGTTAGTTTTGTTGCGTTCTTGTTCATTTTGTTTATTTGTTCTGTCTTTTTCATGCTGTCTCAATTCATGTTGAATATGAATTGCCGTGATTTTGGATTTTTGATTTTGGAATTCCCCGTTCATCGTTTTTGCTTCAGTATTCGTTTGCCGATGTATCAAGACAATGGAAAATATATGAAGTTAACAAAGCGTTATCAAAGGCAACAAGCGCCATTATCAATTGATCACACAATATTCCAAAATACATAACAATATTTCGTTATTTAAAGCACATTTAAAAATGAAATGAATGGATAAACAATACGGGACTTTTGAATCGTGTTCAGTCCGATAACAGATCTATTTTTACATGCCAAAAATCAATACATCAATACAGAGAGAATCAGTTATTAATGAACACTGTTGAGCTAGGGGTGATTTATGTTTAATCGATTTGTGGCGATTCGGGTTAATTTTTTTTTTCTTCAATTAAAATTTAGTTAAAGAATTGTCATAAAGGAAAAATTTAAAATGCACTTCAATTTCATAAATAGTTTGTTTTTATGTGGTATATATTTATTTCAATAAGTTTAGAGACCCAGTATTCCTTCTAACTGGTATCCGAAGCGATCGTTTTCGCCTTCGATTACACGCGAGTCCCTATCTAGAAAGTCCTGTATTGGAACAAGCGCAAACCACAGAAATTTCGACTTAGAAGTGTTAATTGCTTGATATCTCAAAGAGATAAAAGATTATCATAAAGTATATCAATTTATTATCAGACTAAATAATAAATAAGACTTTTTGTATGTAATTATAATTTTCGGCCATTGTAGGTGTTTCCTGTCATCCATTTTTAACTTTTTGTAGAAATTTTTGACTATTGGTTCAAGAGGTTACAACAAATGTTGATTATCTGTACCAGAAATATTGAAAAATATTTGTGGTTTACCTCCCCGTTTCAGTGAAGCTTAATATGGTCCAAGTTTGAAAATTATAAAAGTAATCATTGTTTCTGTCTTTGCTGAGAACAATTTTACTTTAAAGGATTAATTGCTCGATTAACATTTAGCTGTAATGGGAAGTGGTCTCCCAAATGTTTTAACTTAATTTGCACTGACGACACATAAATTGTGGAAATGGCATAACATACTACATTTAAACTTGTGCATTTTTGTTATTATCATTTTATAACAATTCAAGTAGCATGTGATGCTGTATTGGAAAACTCATAAAACGTCATCAGTTTAAATAATATTCAAACAAAATTACAATTTTCCCTTTAAAAACAGAAAACGCTCATTCGATTAAAGTCGGAAATGAACTCTTATAAACATTGTTTATTATGCAATAGTGTTGATGTTTTTGTCGATTTCATTTCTGTAAATCATTCTGTCGTGATTGTCATACATATAAATTTTATTGTTATTCAAAAAAAGGGGGGGGGGAGACGATTCCAAAGAAAAGAAATTTTATCTCTAATCTACCGAATAAACCCCCACTTAAAAATGTTGTTTGATATTGAAATTACAAACACAAGGTAACAGTAAACACCTACAATGGCCGGGAACTACAATTATTTAGACCATGCATCGAGCTGTAGCTGCAGAATTCCCCATGATACATCAAAATGTTGCCTCTATTGTAGAATTGTTGACTTTTTGTACCTTTATCACTCAGAAGAGTAAGGTAAAACAGACATCACTTCATAAGTGTTGTAGAAAACCCCAAGTCAGGAATATGTTGGTCATTGGCTTGTCCTTGTCTTCTTATAAAATTTTAGTTTCTTGATATTTGGGTTATGGGATGTGGTTTGTTTCCATTGATTGATTCACTTTTTTACCTTTTTGGGGCCATTTAGGGCTTGCTATATGCTGTGAGGTTCCTCACTGTGTTAAATACCGTACGGTGACCCCTAAATGCCTTGTTTTGGGTCGTTTTAACCTGGATATGGGATGTTGTCTCCTTGACATTTATCCCATTTTATTTCTTTTTCATATTTAATCCGATAATCCATGCAGAAGACTTTGGTAATACCGACTTAATCCGATAAGCAGTAAATCTGACTTTGACTCATCAGTCATGCAGAAGACTTTGATAATACTGACTTAATCCGATAAGCAGTAAATCTGACTTTGACTCATCAGTCATGCAGAAGACTTTG
>MJUU01024926.1:0-10928 GCA_002080025.1 Modiolus philippinarum
TTTTCATCAATGTTTGCTGTACGCTTCAAATCGTAAGTAAATTGAATTCATAGATTTTTGAAAGTCAATATCATTTTCAGTATATTTGTACCAAATTTGAGTACTTGATGGCATTTACACCATATCGCATACTATCGATATCATTATTGTTGCATATTTGCATTATATTTTTACCAAATTTGAGTACTAAATGGCATTTACATCATATTGCATACTATAGATTTCCCTATTGCTGCATATTTTCAGTAAATTTGTTCCAAATTTGAGTATTAGATGACATTTACAATATATCGCATACTATCGTTATCCTTATTGTTGCATATTTACATTATATCTTTACCAAATTTGAGTACTAGATGGCATTTACATCATATTGCATACTATCGATATCCCTATTACTGTATATTTTCAGTAAATTTGTTCCACATCTGAGCATTACATGACATTTATACCATATCACATACTATATATATCCCTATCTCTGCATATTTTCAGTATATTTGTACCAAATTTTAGTACAAAATGGCATTAACACCATATCCCATACTATCAATATCCCTATAGTTGTGTGTTTTTAGTATATTTGTACAAAATGTGCTTACTAGATGGCATTTACATCATATCGCATACTATCGATATCCCTATTGCTGTATATTTTCAATAAATTTGTACCAAATTTGAGCATTAGATGGCAATAACACCATATCGCATACTATCGATATCCCAATTGCTGCATATTTTCAGTAAATTTGTTCCAAATTTGAGTATTACATGGCATTTATACCATATCACATAATATATATATCCCTATTTCTGCATATTTTCAGTATATTTGTACCAAATTGTAGTACTAGATGACATTAACACCATATCCCATACTATCAATATCCTTATAGTTGCGTGATTTTAGTGTATTTGTACCAAATTTGTTTACTAGATGGCATTTACATCATTTCGCATACTATCGATATCCCTATTGTTGCATATTTTCAATAAATTTGTACCAAATTTGAGTATTAAATGGCATTAACAACATATTGCATACTATCAATATCCTTATTTTTGCATGTTTTTAGTATATTTTTACCAAATTTGAGTATTAGATGGCATTTACACCATATCGCATACTATCAATATCCTAATTGTTGCATATTTTCAGTATATTTGTACCAAATTTGAGTAGTAGATGGCATTAATAATATATCGCATACTATTGTTATCCTTATTGTTGCATATTTACATTATATCTTTACCAAATTTGAGTACTAGATGGCATTTACATCATATTGCATACTATAGATTTCCCTATTGCTGCATATTTTCAGTAAATTTGTTCCAAATTTGAGTATTAGATGACATTTACACCATATTACATACTATCGATATCCTAATTGTTGCATATTTTCAGCATATTTGTACCAAATTTGAGTAGTAGATGGCATTAACAATATATCGCATACTATTGTTATCCTTATTGTTGCATATTTACATTATATCTTTACCAAATTTGAGTACTAGATGGCATTTACATCATATTGCATACTATCGATATCCCTATTACTGTATATTTTCAGTAAATTTGTTCCACATTTGAGCATTACATGGCATTTATACCATATCACATACTATATATATATCCCTATCTCTGCATATTTTCAGTATATTTGTACCAAATTTTAGTACAAAATGGCATTTACACCATATCCCATACTATCAATATCCCTATAGTTGTGTGTTTTTAGTAAATTTGTACAAAATGTGTTTACTTGATGGCATTTACATCATATCGCATACTATCGATATCCCTATTGCTGTATATTTTCAATAAATTTGTACCAAATTTGAGTATTAGATGGCATTACCACCATATCGCATACTATCGATATCCCTTTTGCTGCATATTTTCAGTAAATTTGTTCCAAATTTGAGTATTACATGGCATTTATACCATATAACATACTATATATATCCCTATTTCTGCATATTTTCAGTATATTTGTACCACATTTTAGTACTAGATGGCATTTACACCATATCCCATACTATCAATATCCCTATATGTGCTTTGTACCAAATTTATATACTAGATGGCATTTACATCATATCGCATACTATCGATATCCCTATTGCTGCATATTTTCAATTAATTTGTACCAAATTTGAGTATTAGATGGCATTAACAACATATCAAATAATATCGATATCCCTGCTGTTGCATGTTTTCAGTATATTTGTACCACATTTTAGTACTAGATGGCATTTACACCATATCCCATACAATAAATATCCCTATATGTGCATGTTTTTAGTAAATTTGTACCATATCTGAGTACTAGATGGCATTTACATCATATCGCATACTATCGATATCCCTGTTGCTGCATATTTTTAGTAAATTTGTTCCAAATTTGAGTATTAGATGGCATTTACACCATATCGCATACGATCGATCTCCCTATTGTTGCATGTGTTTAGTATATTTGTACCAAATTTGAGTACTACATGTACTAGATGGCATGTACATCATATCGCAAACCATCGATATCCCTATTGTTGCATATTTTCAGTAAATTTGTACCAAATTTGAGTACTAGAGGGCATATTTTCAGTATTTGAGTATGAGATGGCATTTACACCATACTGCATGCTATCGATATCCTAATTGTTGCATGTTTTCAGTATATTTGCACAAAACTTGAGTACTAGATGGCATTTACACCATACCACATAATATCGATTTCCGTATTGTTGCATATTTTCAACTTATTTGTACCATTTGAGTACTAGATGGCATTTACCATATCGCATACTATTGATATCCCTACTATTGCATGTTTTCAGTAAATTTGTACCTAGTTTAAATACAAGATGGGATTTACACCAAATTGCATACTTTTGATATCCATATTGTTGAATATTTGCAGGACATTAATAGCAAATTTAAGTATTAGTTGGCATTTACACCATATGGCATGCCATATAAACCCATATTGTTGCATATTTTCAAAAATTTGTACTCAATTTGCGTATTAGATTGCATTTAGACAATATTGCATACTATAGATATCTATATTGTTGCATCTTTTCAGTAAATTTGTACCAAATTTCAGTACAAGATGGCATTTACACCATATGGCATGGTCATCTATATCCACAATGTTGCATATTTTCAGTAAATGGTTACAAAATTGGAGTACTAGATGGCATTTACACCATATACTATACTATTGATAGCCTTATTGTTGCATTTTTTTTCAGGAAATTTGCAACAAATTTGAGTCACAGCATGCAGCTAGATAGCATTGTGACAAAATGGCAAATACTATATCATACAACATTTGTTACATGGTTCCACGAGCATTGTTTGAACAACGGCAGTAGAATACAGAACAAAGCACAAGATTGCACAAATCAAAGTCCAGAGACAAGGCAAAAGTAAGAACAGCAGAAGACGGAAGACCAAAGACACCACATGCCCACAAAACACACGAACATTACATATACAACACAAAAAACTAAAGCACTAACAGTGTGAACTCTCAATAAACAAGAGTTACATCAGGTGCTCCGGAAGGGTAAGCATGTTCTGCTCTGTATACAGCACCCGTCACACGGCCAGTGAGGCATGTTTAGAAAGATCTGTTAGATAACTGATTGGTTATTGTCTTTTTCTAACCCTGAGACAATACCAATTGAGAACCATGGTACGTATAACTTCTCTAACCCTCAAATAGTACCAAGATGAAATTTTGAAAAGTTTTTGTGATCACTTTTAGTATTCGAACATGGACAAAGGACAAATCGTTACCACAAACATTATTGACGAAGACAAAACTAAAATTTAACAAGACAACACAGAAAACTAAAGCACTGACACTGTGAACTCCCATAAAAACCGAGAGCGACACCAGGTTATAAAACCTTTAAATCGTCTAATTCATAAGGGTTATAATTATGGTATTGTCGTCATGTCATTACGTATGGTCTTCTTTGGTATTAAAATTGATTTTTTGATAGGGTCTTTGCATTTTAACTAAGCACATTCTAAATTTGTAAAATCAGTATTGCATGGACACGGGTTATGTATTCCGGTATTTACATGAAATCACTATGCTAAACCCCTCACAGGAAGGGATCTTGATGGAAGCTGTAAACCCAGGGTACATAACTTAATTTATCAGTTGGTAATGGGTCTGGAGCTGGCATGTCAGTTAACTGCTAGTAGTCTCTTGTGATTTCATGTCCGTATATTTAGTTCTTTCAGTTTCATTTTTCACAATTTGATTCAGTCCTGTTGCCAACTGAATTTTACTGTTGTTACGATTGTTTTTTTTATTTATCACATTGGTTATAGGGGGAAGGCTTGGACCCAATAAAACTAGTTTAACCCCGCCGCAGCAGGTTTGCGCCTGTGCTAAGTCAGGAAATTTATTAAGCCTACAGTGTCTTGTCTGTTTTCTAGTTAGTTCACTTTATGTCAGTGGGAGTCTAGAGTGATGTCTAGAGTGATGTTTATTTCGCTGAACTTGATTACTCTTTATTTAGGGGCCAATTCCGACCTGCCGTTGGGTGTGGGGTTTCCTCACCGTTCATTGAAGATCTTATGGTGGCTTTGAGTTGTTATCACTCCCCTTTGGGTCGTTGTCTCTTTGACACATTCCCCGTTTCCCTTCTTTTTCCTATTATAAATTTCTTGCATGTTTTAGGGAACATTATGCCAAAGAGAAAATATCGTTTTGCGCTCTGTAGGTATTAGGACATCAATACGTCATATCATTTTCTCGCAAGTTTTTGGGATAGTATAATTGTTGAAAAAAATATTACTTTTGTCAACAATTTTGTAAAATTTATTGAAAAATATGTTTCTCGATCTTCACGAACATAATTTAATTGTCCATCGGCTTTCGGCGGAAAATTCATAAAAACGTTTAAGTACAAATGAAACAAAAATGGTTTTCTATTCACATCTTCGGTTCTAGTAAAAAATAATAATAAAAAGATATGTGCTTCTTGTCACTCCATGTTTTTGGTGTTTTTTGCCCAATAATTATTATTTACGGTTGTAGAAAATAGCCACCTGCTTGCGTATAAAAAGCACGATTAATTTTCTTTATCACTGCTCTGAAAACAAATATAAGGTTAACATATTTTTAAAAATGTATTTTATATAAACTTCAATTGCGCAGTCCCGAGGCGCCATGCAGTTCATCGTCTCTCGTTCACATAGTGTCGCTCGATCGTGTACATGGTGTTTGGTCTAGAGTTACCGAGTACGGAGTATGGGTTATGGTATATGGTTCATAGTGTATGGTGTATGGTTTATAGTGTATGGTGTATGGTTCACGTTGCAACGTTGCAACACCATACACCATAAACCATTGAACCATACACCATGCACCATTGAACCATACACTATTACACCATACACCATAAAATTGTTATGTTTTACCTAACAAGTACTGTACACCCCTAACTAATTTTATTATATATTTTTACAATTAGTTCATTGGTTTCCTTACATTTTTTTTTGCTTATACCCGTGTGACTATTTCGACTTGATTCAACCAAATGTAACTGTATACTTGTTCTTTTTTGTATAAAACTGTATTTTGAAGCATTTAATATTAATTGCCAGGTTCATATCTCCTAAACATCAATCATTTTTCAAAATTACAATTCCCCCTATACTCAGTCAATACACATGAATTGTTATTATGGGTATCATAAGTTAATTAAGTGAAATATTATTTTATTTATTAATTAACATTTCCTGTACTCACAGGTAAATTACTGCAAATATTTAAAGTATAAAAGCTGTATAACCATACTAATTTACAACCAGCAATTAAGTTTTACTTATCAAAACAAAATGTCATAAATTTAAGGTTTTTATTGATGTAATAACCAAATAATGTATTTAATGATAAAAACAGAGTACAACTGTCTATATCTTAAGATGCTAAATTAAGTAAATTTATTTATTTTAAATAATAAAATGGATAAATATATTATATGGTTTAGTGTTTGAAAAATATCTGCAAAAACATGAATAGTGTATTAACATGATTATCTTAAATTTGATATCTTTTAAATTTTGAAAAAAAACCTGCTCAAAACCATAGTAATCACATATGCCTTAGATTGTTACGTTTTCTTGAAGAAACACTGAATTGATTCCAAAACAAATAATACATCATGAAACATTTTTTGAAATTATGGATTTCCTTTGTTTGGGTTCTAGCGCTGCTGATGAGGAACCAATTCCCGAAATGGCCATACAGCTCTTTAAAATTATTGCAGTTGGAGTTAACATATGTGTTATGGTCTCATGTTCTTTTACTCCATATCCTTTCGTAAAATATCAACATTGTTAATTTTTTTGTAGCGAACACATAAAGAAATATATACCTACTTAATAATGAAAACCAACAAAAAGCAACATCAGTATTTTCCATGAACATTAACTATGTAATATTCAAGTTCTGACCCTATGCAGGGGTACCTAACAGATGCAGTCATTTGATTATTGCTGTAGACTTCTTATCATGGTCTAAAGTTGAGGGCAAAAATTTGGATAATGTAAGGTTCAATATAGTATCAGCTTTTCGGTTCGGCACTGAATAACTGTATATTGGGCTGGTGAATACCTTCGGGGACTAACTTTCAGCCAGCAGTTGCATCGACCCAGTGGTAACAAATAACCTAACACCGAAGTTACTTTTAATTTAATATCTGCATACGCGCATTTCGACAACTAATGTCTCTTCAGTGCAGATAAAATCATAACGTTTGGGAGACCATCAATTCAAAAATGTTCAAATATTGATAGAGAAAAAAATAACCAATATGATCTAAATGCAAAGCCAAAAGCATCTAAGGACAAAGCTTTGCATGTGGGAGATACTCCTTAGTTTTCAACAAAATTACAAAACAATTGATATTGTAAGTTTCCAAATAGAATTGGCTTTCGGGTCAGCGTTGAAGTACTGACTCCTGGGCTGGTGATTACCCTCGGGGACTAACAGTCTACCAGCAGTGGCATCGATCCAGTGGTAACAAATAACTTGATACCGAGGTTACTGTGAAAAAAGATGTACTTGTAACGACTACAACATATTCCTTTCTATAATATTTATTTTTATCTTTTATCACATTCCGCTTAATCAAGATCCTTTCAGTTCTAACATACAGATACATGTTTGAATCCATTTGATTTTACTCTACAAAGTCAATCAGTAGGCTTGCACGTCTAATCAGAATGCCATTATAGGGTAAATTATCTCAAAAAGTTATTTCTATACACAAAGAAAACAGCAAGCGTTGATTAGGCTTTGTAATGCAATGGTATTTATTCTTCATTATTTTCTAGGTTTTAACGAATTTCTTAATACGCATGAACAATTTGGCGATATAAACACTGTCTTTATTGAATAAGATTGATTTTCATACGGGTCGGTATACAAAACGAGTTTTACGTCGTGTCAATAAATGGTTTACACAACACGGGATGCGGATTAGTCCCGGGATGAATTCAACAAATTGGGTGGAAGGTTCGAGATAAATGATTAAAATGTTACTTTTTTATTTGTTGTGTGCTATTTTGATCACACCAATAAGTCTTTTACGTTCAGAATCTCCACAGGGAATCGTTAAACCTATTGTTTAAGCTGAAATCATTTACATTGATTTCATACAACATCCCGTCAACAAAAATTAAATAATGAACAGATGAGACTAAATAGTTTCCGATTTAACAGAAGGATCAGCAAATTTTAAAAGGTAATATTACTTATTTAAACAAATATCATCCATTTGCACTACTGAATTCCTTTATTTCTATAATAAATAGATGGAAAGATAAAAAATGCATGGGTGTTCCGCGGAATACACCTACGCTATATAAATTATAGAATTCCTGTTTTGTTATAAAAATCATAATGTATGGTGCACATCTGCAATATAGATTGAAGCATTTTTGCATGTTTTGTTGGAAAGTATCAAGCAGTCTAGAAGGAGTTGCGGATAATGGAGGTATACCCTGTGTCGCCAATAAGCTAAAATGGCAAAGTAAAAAGATAGCTTAAAAATCTGAAAAAAAAATCAAAATAAATGAAAAACATAATACATGGTGCATATCTGCAATATATATTGAAGCATTCTTTCAAGTATGGTTGGAAAGTACTTAGCGGCCTAGGAGGAGTTGCGGATAGTGGAGGTATACCCTATGACACCAATAAGCTAAAATGACAAAGTCCATCCCTATGACACCAAAAAGCTAAAATGACAAAGTCCAAAAATTGCTGCAAAACATTGAAAAACATAAATAAGGAAAAACTAAATGCACGGAGCACATCTACAATATAAACTGAAGCATTCCTACAAGTTTCGTTGAAAAGTACCCAGCGGTTTAGGAGGCGATGCGGATAATGGTAAAACTTTTGGAGCCATACAGATAGACGGACGGACGCAAGACGACGGATAGTGATCCCTATGTGTCGATCCTGCAGTAGGTGCAGGCGGCACAAAAAGTAAGTTGATCACTTCATATTATGATTAAGTTTAAGTCGATTGGAAGTGAGGTTTATTAGACCAAGAAGCTCTTTCTGTAACAATAAGTATCTATTACAACGACTTCTTTTTTAGTATCAATAAATTCCAATGATTTATTGGAAAATCTTAAATCCCGTTTATTTTCTTAAATACATTCTCTCAAAACATTTTATTTTTCCACCCTGTATATCTAGCTTCTTAATCACGAATCATAGGTATCATTCAAAAAGTCTTTGCCGATTAACAAAATTGTTGTGTCAGGTTATAAATCCATATTGTTTGTTTCAAAACCCAATTAAAAGCAATGTATGCTTCGATGAAAAATAGGTGTTCAACATGCTTGATGTTCTAACGGATAATATATTTTATACATTTGGATGTGCTATTTATTAATAGCAAGTTTGTATACCGATGGGCACTAACTGTGCTCCTCTAATCGCAGACTTGCTTTTATATTCTTACTGGGCTGAATTTGTACGGGGACTCGTAAAAGATCATAATGTAAAAAATGCTAGATATTTAAATCTCACTTATAGATTATAAGAATCTAACACCAGGGAGATGGTCAGACGGAAAAATCTCAGATACCCAAGGGTAAAATTTCAAGTACTCGGACGAAGCTTGCTGAGGCCGCGACGCTAGAAATCTTACCCGGGGGTGTCTCAGATTTTTTGTCTGACACTGGTGTTTGATTATCTCCCCCCAACATCCAAAAAATCAAACAAATCACCGTCGAAACGCCATTGTTGACACAGTGAATTAGTTCCCTTTCACGACGTCATAAAGGAAGAAGCACACGTCTGAGTCTAGGGATATTTCGGTGCCAACGATTTAGGCATTTTGGATGTGTTTTAACTCAAATTTTGCCGTTCTAACGTAGTCAATATACTATTTACTACTTTCAATAAAATACTTTTCGATTCATGTGGGCCAAGCTGTGTTTATTGATATGATAAAAAACTGGCGCAAATATACGCGTGTAGCTTGTCATCAACCCCCTGTGTGAGACAGAAAAATCTTGCACCGCGAAAACAATGGATTCCCTTCTCCGAGATGGGAGAAATATTGTTCTTTCCACCAATAACGCATCTTTTGCTAAATATAGATCACATTAATATGTCCCCTAGAACTGGAGATAAAAGGAACGACTGAAACCATTTTATATACATATTGTTTTACTCACATTTCCAATTTGACGAAAATGGTTATATCCGTACTAGATGTACGAAAAGGGTTTTTTTAACTCAAAGTACAAGGTGCAATAAGGGACTGATTTGGCCCTAAATTTTGATGTTTTTTAAGTTGCAGCTGAATTTTCTTTTATGTTTGTTTGAAAGTTCAGATCCCACTAAAGATAAAAATATAAAATATAGAACCCATGACGCACAGTAGGTACAGTTTTGACGTCATGTTAACGCCACTTTTGAACTTTTTCATACAAATACAAGGAATTTGGCATATTTCAGAACGGTTTTCCTAATCGGAAATGTAGAGCGCATCCAAGAACCAATTAGATAATTTACCAGCTTGTTAGTACAGATGCGTTGGAACTCCCATATGAATTTGGTAATGGTTCGTGCAATCGCTCTATGTTTCCTATCATGAAAAAGTAGTCAAAATAGGTCAAAATTGTCATTTTTCGACAAAATGTGCAATCTTTCCTATTTTCTACACTGAAAAAAAACTCTGTAATCATACGTCAATACTTGAGTTATTTTCCTACTAACTGTTAACCCATATCCATAGAACATTTCAACAAAACATATTGTGAATTTAAGTAATCTTATTTTTTTAAGCCAAATGAGGCCCTTGCCACACCTACTCCTTAACTTAATTTTGTTATAACCCCTATTTTCATATATGTTACAAAGTTGAGCGCTACGTGTATCTAGGGAGGGGGAAATAAAACTTAACTAAACTCTTGTAAGGTATAAGTACCCCGAGGGAACCCCGGGATATAGAAATAGGACCTAGTATCTCCGGCTTGCGGGGTATAACCCCTCCTAAAAGGGGTTGACCCCGAGGGAACCCGGGATATAAAAATAGGACCCATTCCGTGGTTTTGCGGGATGAATAAATACACAACCCATCTTTAGGATGGGATGTAAACTCAGGTCCACGTGTTGGAAGAAATGCCACGCTTCCTGCACGTTAAAGAACCCTTGTAGCAAGCTTTTTTGAGTGGTCCGTAGGTGATCAGCTACAAGGCTAAATTCCCCGCCCTTTTCGATTTCACCCTACTTTTCCAGTGGCAGTCAGAATTTCCCGTCCAGTGGCCCTTTCCATACCCCAAAGTGATTATTCCAAACATTTAGATTTTATCTGCACTGAAGAGACATAAGTTGTCGAAATGCGCATATGCAGAAAGTAAATTCACA
>MJUU01024926.1:11080-25162 GCA_002080025.1 Modiolus philippinarum
CTAAGGAGTATCTCCCTCATGCATAGCTCTGTCCTTAGCTAATTTTGGCTTTACATTTAGATCATATTTGGTTATTTGTTCTCTATCAGTTTTTAAATTTCTTTTGGGTATATGGTCTTCCAAACATTTAGATTTTATCTGCACTGAAGAGACATAAGTTGTCGAAATGCGCATATGCAGAAAGTAAATTCACAGTAACCTCGGTATTTAGTTATTTATTAACAAACGTGTTCTCGTCTTGATATAGCTGAAATATTGCTCAGTAGACGTTAAACAATATTCAATCAATCAATCAATCTAAGGTATAAGTAATTGAATAATACAACACCGCATGGTACCCGTTTAATTAAACTGTTTTTTTATATAGTTATTGCTTATATGCATTTATGTTCCTCTCAGGCTTAAAATATACTTTGTAAAGCATAAAACGTTTGTATGTTTGTAAACATAGTTATACCCTGTGTACATTTAAAATCGATTTTAGTTAGTCCTACCCTGATGAAGTTGCGTACGGTGAAACCATCAACTTCCGCTAGTTTTTCAGGGATAAACTATTTAATTGGTAAAGGCATTAGTGTTGAAAGCAAATGAAACTTACAAATCATCTATAATGTATCAACCTGTCCTGAAATCACACCCAGGGCTAATGTAATCTCTTTAGTTAATTGGACGACAGGTTAGTAAATAAAAATTAACGTCATTGGACTCATGATATTTGTTTAATCAGCTTCTAGCAATAACAAAGGGATGAGCTGAACCCCGTGTTTACATAACTGACTATAATGTACATAAAGGAAAAATATTCTGTTACTTTAGAATTATATTTCAAAGCTAAGGAATTTCTCTTGTGAAATATTAATTGAAAAGTAATGAATTAAATGAAAATCAAAGTAACTGACCAAAATAAAATAAAAACATGCTAGGTCGTTGCAGTATGTATTATCTAAAAACATCTGACAGTGGTGTGTCATCACTAGGGTTGACGATATGCGATTCTTGAGATCTGTGGGTTGGGAGACAGGTACAATAGTCATTTGAACTACAGGTGCTAGTGAGTAATTTGATTCTTATATAAAAATATTTCACTTTATCTGTATTTAATTTCATATGCGACCGATTTATAATAATACAATCTAAAGTCAAAGGATCAGAAGTAACTAACCTATGACAAAAATAGTCAAGGTATAATAGTATATTGAAATAACAAAATACCGAAGTTACTGTATGTAAAGTTAGTTTCTAGATATGCTCATTTTGACAATATATGCCTCTTCAGTACAAATCAAATAAAAAGATTTGGAAATCTTTGAACCAAAATACGTGTAAAAGCTGATAGAGAACAAAATGGTCCATGTATAGTTTTTCTTAGCTTTCGGATTGCGTTCAGTAATATCATATGCACAATTTTTAAAACAGCATTATTAAGCTTAACAATTAAATAGTGAGAGTTCTCAGTGAAATTTAAAGCAATTTTATAACATTTGTAAAATGATCTTACTCCCTGTCTTAATTGGTGGTGCTGAAATAAACCATTAATACACTTACGTTTTAACTACCCACGTTTGACCAAACCAGAGACTTAACGGTACAAGTTGGCCAGATAAATTCTTTCATGGCGACCTATAATTAGTATTCATATATTTGCTATTGTTATTCTGCACATATTTTTTGTAATTTTAAATACGGATTCTCTGTAAGAACCAAACTATTTTAATTTAGGTTGGGAAACGGCATGTCACAGATTTAGCTGATATTCAATCCATAGGTTGGTATTAACCTATGAATCAAAAATAGAATACTAATTTATCATTATTGACCTCCGTTGTCATGGTAACGATGGCGTCCATTTTGGGGTCATTTCAAAAAACCCTTAAAATAGGCACTTTTCAAACCTCTAATATTTCAAGGAGTATCAGTGCATAGCAGATATAATTTTGCATGGGGTTAATGTAGAGCATTATTGACAATATCCGAAACAGTTTCAAACATTTACATAAATGTTAAGTCAGAATGTGGCTAACAAAGATGTTAAATTGGCCTTTTTTTACCTCTAATTTTCAACAAAATTATGCCAATTTTGTCATTTTTCAGCTTCAATTTTTACAAAAGCCACCAACTGCATATACTCTTCAGGACAATTATCCAAAAGAGCTAGGTCAGTTATTCAAAATATATAAAAAAAAATCTCATCGGGCTAAGAATTGGTGTCATAGAAAATTAATGTTAAAGTTGGTTACAAGGAAACAGGGCAAAAATTGCCATTTCTGAAAGAAAACTGTAAAGCTATGAATTTAGTGTGTATAGGAGCTTAGATCAAATAACTATTCATTATATCTCCGATTAGATATCCTTCAAACTTATCGTAAGCTTAATAAGCTTGAAACGATTTCAAGGTCAATGTTCTTATTGTCAAGGTAAAATGAAAATTGAGCTTTTGAAAAGGATCAATTAAAAAAATCGTTTTTTCTAAGTGACCTTGAAGACTAGGTAAATGACCTTGAAATCATTCCAATGTCATTACATGTTAGACTGAGCCTTCAAGCTGTATATGAAAAACAGTATTGATATCTAGGGTCTGGTAAGTGGTAATTATATAATAATACAGTTTCAACAGAAATGGAAAATTCTGCCTTGTTGCCATGGTAACTCAACTTTAACATTGATCTTCTGGGATACTTATTCTTACCCCACCGATATATTTATATTTTTGGAACAACTAATCTATCTGTGTACGACAATATTACTGTTAAGTTTATGCAGAGGGTGCCTTTCCTGAAAACTGACCCTGAAAAGTGACAAAATGACCATAAATCTGTCGAAAATTTTCATTGAAAAAAAAAGACCAATTTCTTGATATATTCGATAGCCTCGTTATGACATAATTATTTTGCAAAGTGTTGAAACTAATTTTTGAGATGGTCAGTAGTGCTCTAAATTAACATCATAAAAAGTTATATATGAAATGCATTTATATTCATTGAAAAACAAGGATTTAAAAAGTGCATATTCTAGGGTTTTCAAATGGCCTAAAATTGGAGTCGTGGTTACCATTGCAACGGAGGTTAATAATCACAAACAAACATTATTTTTGTGACTCATGCATTTACTTGCAACATATTAAATGAAAATCAGCTAAATCTGTTACATGCCATTTCCAAGTAATTCTGGTGCTTACAGAGAATCCATGTTTAAAAATAGCATTTAGCCCTGTCCTTTCCATAGAAATTTTCTTTGTTTTCACTCGACGTCTTTTCTTCGATTTCAAGAATTTAAAATGCAAAGAAAGATTAAAACATGTTTTCAGCGAAAGAAATAAATTCACGGTGAGTTCAAGATGAAAAATAACGATAAAAGCGTTGTTTCATTTACTTAATCTTACCATGTATTTATAAGGATTTTCTCCCATGCACATTTACTCTTTATCCCTTTACTTGTTCATGTAGAGAGAGAGGGAGAGAGAGACAGAGAGACAGAGAGCCGTGCCAAAAATACCTAAGTTGTACAAAACATTAAATTTCGTTCTGCTGTACATGTGTTTCAAGGAAACCTCTCATCAGCAGCATTAAAATCAAATATATGGAAAGCCTTAATCCAAAAGTAGTTTAAACGAAAAAAGTACTCATTTCCAAAAATATCTAGTACCAAGGACATCTACCGAGAGCCATACACGGAATGAAGCCTCAGTATTTTTAAGTGGTTAGAATTTTGATTAAAAAAAGTAAATTTCTATAATACGCAAGGTAAAATTTTCATGTCAGACAAGTCTGACTATTGGGCTTGTGAATACCCTTGGGGACCTCTGGTCCACCAGCAGTGGCATCGGTCCAATGGTTTAAAATACAAAAGAAAAAAAATAACTAAGTTGCATAAAAAACAGTAAATTTCGTTATGCTGCACACGTGTTTCAAGGAGTAATCTCTCATCAGCAGCAATAAAATCAAATATATCGAAAGCCATAATCAGAAAGTAGTCAAAACGAAAAGAAGTACTCATTTCCAAAAATATCGAAATAGGAAGCACATTCAAGGTCAAAAGGTAAAAATTAATTGCTTAACACAGACAAACGCTACAACCAAACCTTTTCATTGAATATTTTTTCTCAAAATAGTAAGATATCAATCAAATCTTTTACTTTGTCGATTTTTTCAATGTATCAGAATATTAATCAAATATCCAGTTCGTTTGGAATTGATGTAATATAAATGGATTATACTTGCACCTGTTGCTGACTTTTATGAATTTAGCATTTCTCAGTTGTCGTGCATAAAATTGATAATCTGTGATGCAATGGACAATTCAAATTGATTGCTGACTTGTCGTGCATATACCTGATCACAGAAGAAGTATTGGGAAATTGTCTTTACCAGTTGCTAATTAAAAAAATCAAATTATAAATCTTACAAACTTAATTTGTCTTTGGTAATAAATATTCATTTTTTTCAGGATTTTTCAAATTAACCAAGCTAAACGTCTCTCTAATGATATAATTTTTCTTGTATTCATTTATCTTGGTATCATGCATTATGCTATTTTCATTGTCGAAATACGCATATGCAGAAAATAAATTGACAGTAACTTCGGTACTTTGTTATTCCATCTTATTTTCTAATACAGACCGTCACTATTCACTATTTAATGTAACTTCGTACTTCAAACGTTCCAATGATCAGATTGCCTGAATGGTGTATCAGTTCAGTAACCCTATAAGCCTTATTTCAGCAGTGACATATAATAGAAATCATGTACATACCGGTAGTATCGATATCATATATATCTGCCCTGAACAACACATACAATAAATTGAGTAAAAAAACCAAAATATAATACTTCAGTCTCCGCAGTAAACAAAAAATTGATGGCGACAGATTTTGTTGAAAAAATAAAATGTTTCGTCGATTCTTGTTGAAATTGTGTTTTTTTTGTTTTTTTGTTTTTTTTGGTGTTTTTTTTGTGCTTTTTGTGGTTTTTTTTGTGTTTTTTGTTTTTTGTTTTTTTGTTTTTGTGTCTGTTTTTTTTTTTTTTTTCTTTTTTTTTTTTTTTTTTTTTTTGCCAGTTTCAAATTTCTTAACTGCTACTTTATTAATTATTTGTAAATATTTTGATTTTATCTGTACTAAAGAGACATAAATTGTCAAAATTACTTATGAAGAAACTTAATTCACAATAATAACGGTATTTTGTTATTTACTACGTATGAAGAAAGTAAACTGAAGATGTCACAACTTTTCTCTGTTAAAATGCAGGCAATTTATCAAATATTCAGTATATTTACACCTGTCATGACCAAAGTTTGTTGTGTGACCTTGTTATTATCATAATTTTATGGAAGAAAATTCGAAAGGTCAGTCACCAAAACAGGGTGATAAATGTATAATATTGCACACAAAGGACACAGTAGAAATATCACATACATATCATATCAATAGTTTGTAAGAAATAAATATGATGTTAATGTTAGTACATTCATAGAAGTAAATACCAAGTAAAAAAATTGTTAATAACTAAATATGATAAATAATTCAGCCAAAATTTGTTTTCCCTTATGCTTACATTTAAAAAAAGGATGAATGAAAACGTCTACCATGGCTGAAAATTACAATAGCATGCTACAATCTGCCAGGGAAAAACACATGAAAAACACAAATACATGTGAGACAAAAGACAAAAGTAAACAACGATAGGAACCCTGGACAGTCGGACTTAGTACCGGCACTAGAGTTAGGTTTTAACCGGTTTATGGGTACCCAAACCTCACATTTATCTGTCCCGTTCTCCTATACTAAACATACGAATAAAACCAAATACAGGTAGACTACTAACTCTATGACCACAAACTGAGAAAGAGAGAAAAAGACAATACATAATTTTGGGTCGATGCCACTGCTGTTGGACTGTTAGTCCCCAAGGGTATTCACGGACTGTCAGTCCCCGAGGGTATTCACCAGCCCAGTAGTCAGTACTTCGGTGCTGACCCGAAAGCCGATTTTGTTTGGAACCTAACAATATCTAAATTTTTGTAAATTTTGTTTAAAACTAAGGAGTATCTCCCTCATGCAAAGCTCTGTTCTTAGCTTATTTTGGCTTTACATTTAGATCATATTGGTTATTTGTTCTCTATCAGTTTTAAACATCTTTGAGTTGATGGTCTTCCAAAAGTTTAGATTTTATCTGCACTGAAGAAACATAAGTTGTCGAAATGCGCATATGGAGAAACATAATTCACAGTTACTTCGGTATTTAGTTATTTGAAAGATGGGTCAAGGGTCGCTCGCCGCGCGGGAGAGAAGTCAAACTCAAAACTGCCCGAAGGGTTTGGTCAAGAATCATCATAAATTTCAGTAGACATCAGCAGTCTCAGTGAGAGGCCAGTAAAAGTTTCAGGTCTTTAGATCTCAAAGCTACTTAACTTTTCGCCTATTACGAAAAGAATGTAAGTTACGTCCCAACTTTTCTTGATTTTTTATCAGTTTCTGGCATTTTTGACAAAATTTCTATAAAACTGAGAATTAGAAATGCCCTTAGTAATAAGCTGTTTTCGAGTAACGCCATATTTAGATATCAAATGTTCGTATCTATAATAAAACTTCTAAAATGTATTCAACAACTTATAAAAACATGTTGTAAAAGTTTGGCTGTGATAGTAAGGTTGCGTTAATTAAAATCGTCAAGAGTAGCATTAAAATCGTCAAGAGTAGGACAAACGTGCGAATCGTACCAGTTGTGAAATATGCATCCCGTAGGATGGAGCTAGAGGAATGTCTTCATCAAGACAAGGGAATTTTGTAATATTGAAATCAAAATCATCCCTTTTATCATATATTTTAGTTTTTATTTCACCAGAGTCAATAATGATAGTTAGATACAGAAAAGGGAGTATTTGGAATCACTGTTACCTTTATTTAATTGCAGTTCCTGCGGGTAAATGATGTCCACATAATCTAAAAACTGGGGATTGTCAATATTAAGGATATCGCAAATATACCTGCTGTTATCATTGAAAATAAAAATAAGATTATCTTTGTTTTGTATGGTTCCATTTTGAAGTTTTTTTTTCATGAAGTATCGTTCGCAACAGAACAGAAAAAGATCTGCAATTCGAGGTGCACAATTTGTACCCATGTTAATACTTATGACCTGTTAATAAATGGTGTTGCAAAAACGAACAACAATTTTGTCCAGGAAAAGATTGAGTGCACTTATCATATGAACACATGTCTAGGGACAATTATTGTTGTAGGTTATATTAAGGAAGAATCCTTGCTTTTTGTTTGAACAAACGAACTGCATACCAAGACCAGAAAATTTAAAATACTTTGTCAATACGTTGTCCAAATTTGGATTTAACCAAATTATATGGAAGAGTTGTATAAAATAAAATGGTGTGAAAGATGAGAAATGTTTAAAAAATATACACTGAAAACAATTGTTTTTAAACTCGCCTGTTTTGATTTTTGAGGTTTGAAGTATTAATAAAATTATTTTTACATGCTTTAACTTACGAACACTAATATATCAGTTTAACATTCAAGTTTCAAACAAATACACACGATTTTAATGTTCTAATTATAATATTAGAATATTTGAATGATTAATAAGATATCTATTACTAAAAAAGAAATTGAAGAATGGTTAAACGGTATAATTCTAAAACATGATTAATTTAAGAAAGATACCCATTTATAAACCTAAAAAAGAATCCACCGTTCCAATACCAAATTCCAAAATAGCAGCACCATTCACTCAAGGATCTCTTATATAACAGTTTCGTTCTTTATAAATGCCTTACGAAAAACCCCACGTCACGTTTGATCTTTCTTCTCCACATGATCAAGGAGGCTTAAACATTTGTTTGATGTAGAGGAAACAAATTTTGGCCTATAATGTTGTCCCCGAGCATCAAAAAGACATTTTAAGCAGTGCAATGCTACATGCTATACGATACAAAGTATTTTACAGATTTTGAACCATATTGGCGTCACACATCTACGACAATACAAAACACATTTGTATTGCATTTCGAATTCAATTTTTCTTAAACGGAGGTTTAAGGTAACATGTTACGTATTTAGTTCTAAATCAGCTGCACTATAAATCTCTCTGTAAGACATCTTCAAACTGTGACTTAAGCACCAGGAACATAGATTATAATTAATTAAAACTTAATGTCCTACCTTTTAAAGATATTCAAGCCAATATTCTTATCATCTCTTAGAATTTTCCAACTGTCGGTAACTAATTGTACCTCCTCAGGTGTCACAAAAGACGATATCTGTACTTCCTTATTGTCCGATTTCACCTCAGAATACGTACATCCCATATTCAGTCATAATTCCTACAAGCACACGAGTTATTAGTTCAGATAATCTAACAGTGAAAATCTATCGATCTGGAATCAAATTTTAATCAACGACATTTAGTGTTAAATATATATAACAATATAACGGAAGGTAAAATGTGCCTGTTCATTGTCTTTAAACTTTTAATTTAGAAGTAATTGTCTGATTTATTGAGTAAATGATTAACTTTTAATGTAGTAATAAGCGGCAGACATAGTAAACAATCAGATAGTGAATACGATGATAATACTTCCTTCAATATAAGTTAATGCCAACAAACAACTACTAGCTGTGCTTCAGACCAGTATAAACACTCAACTATGATCAAAATTGACATAATGCATTAAGAGTTTATTTTTTAAGAAAAAAAGGTAATTACTATTTGTGTTAATGTACTTAGCTGTTGTTTTTATTGCTCCCTGGATATTTGTAAACATTTCCGGAGTTTGTTGTTATACAAAAGAGAGCAAATCAATATGTACCTTAATGCCTATATTTTGTTCGTGATTCTGTGATTCTAGTCTGGATTAGCTTGATTTTCCTGAAACTATATTATAGCTTCTCTTGGATTTCTTCTGCAAATCAATAGTAGTATTTGTCAAAGCCATAATAATATAGATTCGGTTTCATCATTTCGCGAATCATATTTACAGAGTTAGTACAGATACTTACAGAACACATTTGAAACTAAGCAAAAACCAGTAACAGATATATATCATCACACACTTGGTAATCTGTGATAGTTAACTTTTATTTGGATTTGTCAAAAATGAGTTGTGACTTGGACCTTAGTTTACTTTAGGGGTCGTTGTCCTATTAGGCTAGTCTTTTCACTATTCTAACCCCTAGAATACAGACCATAACCCTATCTCTTACCCTACTCCTTACCCATAACCTAACCCTAACCTTTACCTAAACCAGTCGAGATAAATACAAAAAAACACAACCCTAAAGTAATGGGACCCTAAAGTAAATTAAGGCCATTACTTATCTAAACAGCGCAGAATTTCATTTTATAAAAAATTTCACTTGTCCTGTGAGCAAGTTGTTTAAATATTGCTTGTCCTTTTCAATTTTTTGTCTGGTACGTACAAGTCGGACAAGTCTTATTTAGAGCCCTGGACACTGGTGGTAGTAATAACCACAGACACACTGTTAATCAGTAGAATTAACGTAGTGCTTTTGACGTTCTATGGCTTGAGCATGAAGTCCCTGTTGAGAGTTAGAAAAAAATTAAGACAGAAAAAATATCAAATAATTCAAATGAAATAAAAGATTGTTTTAAAGCGGCATAATATTTGACTGCAATATGACTGCAAGAATGATCAAACTAGTTGCTTTAAAAGCATTATATGATATGAGCGTAGCTCTGGAACATGCTATCTTGTTTTTTTATGTTTATTTGCACTGAACAATAAAAAACAAACAATTTCGAAATAGTTATCAATGAACCTCATTGTTCTTTAATAAGGATATTTAATTGTGAATATTGTAATATAACAACCAGAAAAAGAAGATATCAGAATACAGATACACCTTTTATTAATTAATCGTTAGATTGGTGTCAAACATATGAGCACACTTTAATTGTGCCATATTGCTAGTACGGTTAAAGCCGTAAGTGACTACAGAAAATCAATGATAATTTGTATCATTTAAACATAACTGTAAGGATGTGTTTTCCTGAGGGTCAAAATTTTCCTGTTACAAGTTTTTCATAAAACATATATTTTTTTAAATTCGAGGACCCCGAACAATCATTAGTCTTGAAGAGAAACCATATGTTCGTGAGCATTCCTTGTGCTATGATATTTGAAAATCTTATTTGCGGTGGTTTTGTGCAAATGATACAAATTTTGGCCTACGTAGGGACTATTTTGGGTTACAATATCGATTTCTACCATCATGTTTTGTGTCAAAATTTTCAGATTTTTAGATCGCATGAATATGAAGACATATCACTAATAAAAAGTCAATGATGATATAAGAAAGTTTTGTAAAAAAAATGATGCTATTTTTTATCAAATTTAAGACAATGAAGATCTGTAAAATCAAGATTTTTCAAATTGTCTTCCTACTAAAAAAATCACATTTTTTGTTTTTAATAGTTGGACAATTATATCTTACAGAAGAAATAATATGAATAAGATGCATATTTGTTTTTGAAAAAATTATTTTGATTATCCCTATCTTAAAAAAGGCTATCTGGTCAATTTTGGTCTTTTTTTTTCATTTCTCGAAAACTGCTGGTAGTAGGTATATAATATTTTGACACCGTTTGGAAGAGTCATTACATAATATAAATTAATGAAAAATTTTCAAGCTTAAGACCAAATTTAAGAATTATCCATAAACCAAACTGAAACAACTTGACAATACATCGTTAAGCATTTCATTAGGTCTTTTAATGTTTTGGCAAAAAGTCGCCTTAAAAAATGAAAACCAAAGAAGGTTGTCTACCCCCGAATCCTCCCTATCTGTTTTTGTAGCTCACTTGATACATTGTAACAGAGTTATGTTACATGTCAGTGAATTTCCTTTTTCTTGGTCTTGAAGGAACACAATTTTGATTTCCTACCGGTAGCGCTGTCGAAAACTGTGGGGCGAAAACTTGGACATGTAGTTCTCTTTTTTGTAATTTCAGGTTGTTTTTAATTTGTATATTTTGTCGTTTACCATTTAATTGTGACCCATTTTTAAAACTTAATCTTGTTTGTATTAATCAACATATATATACAAATATGTATATGTTCGTGATTTTGAGATTCTAGTCTGGATTTGTATGACTTTGCTGGATCTTTCTTGCACTTCTCTTGGATTTCTTTTGAACACATTTTTCAGCATTATAAATTTGGTAGTATTTTTTCTCTAATGGTTGTCATTGTAAAAATACCAGTCAAAGATATAAGCAATCATATACTAGATAAATAGTTGTAGGAGAAACGTAAACACCAGAAACAGATATAGGACATCATACAAGAGATAAAGCGGTGTTTTAAGCAATAAATAAAGAAACAGTAGAAACGCTGTTATTCAATGAAATACAAATCAATATGTGATATTGGCGTAATTCTTATGACCTTTTATGGAACTCACTCTGTGATCCCTGTGGTAACTTAATTAATCCAACAATGCCTGTACAAAGTCAAGACCATTTATTAGGTCGTCAATTTTACCTTGGTTTCAAACCTGATTTGTCTTTTTGTCTCATTGACTTCAGGCCTTGACAACTCTGTTCGGTAATTTTGTTATAACCCCTATTTTCTAATTAAGACAGAAAAACTTGCCAACAAATATTGTAAGAAGTTACAAATATAACTAATTTTAAAATAGTTACTGTTATTGTTACAAAATATGAAATATAAGGGAAAAAAATGTCGAAATCGCCGTATATGGATTCCATTCTTCAACAATGGAGATCGAATGACCAGTAAAAGGAGATAGTGTAGAAGATAGATCAAAAACATGTATAACAAAGTACTTCCACATTGTAAGTAAGTGACTTCATCGATTATTGCAGTTTGGTGTCGAAAAATTACCATACATTTTAATTATGTATTCCAACAAACAGCACTAGAAGGATATCACCTAAGCAAAAGGAGTAAATCACTAAAAGTCCTATCTTCTACCGAGTTTTAAAGTAGTCCTGTACCTTCTTGGAACTCAAAGTTTAACCTAAATGAAGGCCCTTTTACAAGTTCAATGCATATCAAACGTCCTGAAAAGTTTAAAAACTTAAGATCTAAGGGTTTTTAGATCTAGACCGAAAAACGTGTACAATCTGATAGATAACAAATAACCAAAAAGATCTAAATAAAAAAAGCCAAAATTCAGCTAAGGACAGAGCTATGCATGAGGGAGATACTCCTTAGTTTTAAACAAAATTGTGTAAAATTTAGATATTACAAAGTTCAATGAAGTTCATTTTCGGGTCAGCACCAAAGTACTAACTTCTGGGTTGGTGAATACCCCCGGGGACTAACAGTCCACCAGCAGAGGCATCGGCCGATTGGTAATTAATAACAAAGTACCGAAGTTACAAAAATATATTATGCTGAAATCGTAATTTGAAACATAATTTGTATTTTTTTTAATTCATAGTAGTGTCATCTTCGAATTGAGCTTTAAAGTAATATATGGGAAATCCCATCATTTGATGAGCATCAAAAATATAATTAATGCAATCCTACTGGATTAAGTGGTTTTATTCACAACAGTACATAAAGGGTTAACATCCTATTAGTCTAAAAGCTCCAGGGCTCTGGCCAATTAATCAAAATCTTTTTTTTTAAAATCAAACAAAGCTTCAGACATGAACCTTTTGTTTATTACATATTAAGTTATATGGATCTATAATGTTACAAAGTTTGAGAGCTGTATGTCATTTAGTCTCTGGGATCTACTTTGAACAAGTTCAGAAGCACGCGAATAAAGCAAAGAAAGAATTATTCTAACAATGAGAAACGGAACAAAACAATAAGTACCAGACTTTGTTTGGAGAGAGTTAATGATAAAATCAACAAACACAATAAGTCTAGCGTTGTTTCATTGCTGTGTTACTATGTATTTGTAGAGATTTTGTCTCATTTGCATTTACTCCATATCCCTTCATTGTTAACAAACGAATAAGAGGTTTTCGCAGAGTGAAACATATGTCTCCAAAGTGGACTCTTGTATGAGCGTTCTTGGCATTATAAGACCCCCTTTCAAAACAATCGTTGCAAGGTGATCGTAAATATTTTGTTGAAATAAAAACATATATTCAAGCCGCAAACATTTTTTCTCAAAACATTCCAGGATTCTGACGTGTTTTGCATGACATCTAAATGCACCCTTGTCCATTACAACATATATTATACCCAATTCACTCTAAAAAGAGGCAGGGACTCTCTCTATTATCTAATAAATACACATAGTTGTAAATCAAAATAAAAAGTTATCAACAGAATATATGATTTTCTCAGAACTTCAATTTTTGGTAAGGTTTACATGGCAACAGTTTAAATTCTAAAATCCTGAACTCTTTCTTGCAAGACAAACGACCTTCCAATGGAACTGGTTAGAAATAAAACTTCTTGAGATAAGATTGATATAGTGAAAAAACATTAAAATTCGAAGACAAAAGATATCAGGAAACACCTACAATAGCCAAAAATTACAAAAACATGTCACCATCCACCTGGAAACTTCTTATGAAAAACACAAATATGCCCTAAACAGACAAAACTCAAACGTAAACAACGATATGAAATCGGGACATCCGGACTTGGTAACGACACAAGTAACAACTAACCGTAGGATTAATAAGGTCTTTTTCCAATAGAGTAACTATAAAAAGGATCTCCTTTTCAGACCCTTAAATGTAACCATAATGGACTCCTAATGTTATTTTTCTTGCCCATTTAGACATAGGGATTAGAATTTCTAAGTTTCATATTTCTAGGTTCTTGAAATCTATTTCGGATAAGATCATTGCAAAAGAGGGAAAACAATAAATATCCGAACTTGGTTTTAATAGAAAATAAAAAAAAAAATAACAAAGCTAACAAGTCTCTGAACATCGCTTGAGAGACATTAAACGGTTAAATACTGAATACTGAAATAAAAGCAAAAGAGCTTTAAGAAGTATGTTATGGTTTTAAATGATGCAATATACAGTTTTAAATTTAAATATATTCAATTGCAATTTCGCAGTAATTGATTCGATTCCGAGGTTCGAATGCTGATAGTACAGTGACTAAAAGCC
>MJUU01024927.1:0-49114 GCA_002080025.1 Modiolus philippinarum
GGGTTGAGTGGTCTAAATGATCATTTATTTAACTATGATTTAATTTCCGCACGGTTATGCAATAGATGTGATACTAAAAAACCTGAAACCATTGAACACTTTTTTATTTATTGTGGTCGATATGAAAATATAAGGTCTTTGTTTTTCCAAAAAGTTAAGACATTACTCTGTCCAAATGTAAACTTAATATCATTTAAAGAAATTTTGTGCAACTATCTAGTTAAAATCTTTATATTTGGAAATGATGATTTCTTAATGGATGACAACAAAATGTTATTTCAATATGTGTTTGAATTTATTGAAAACAGTAAACGTTTTATATAATTTATTTGTATCGTTTTGATTTTCGATAACATGTGTTTGTTCTATGTGTAAGAGTATGAGAATGAGAGTTGTATTGTATATTTGTCTCGATATATTGTCTTGTCTGTTTATGTTGAGGAGAGCAACTTTGTAGCCCTCGGGCTGTTTGTAATCCTCGTTAAATAAATAAAGCATTAAAATTAAAACTATCAATAAGTCACAATATACCATTTTTAGAAGGACGAAATCAAGGGGAATCTAGATGGACACATACGCGCAAAAATAAAACTCAGTGAAAAAAAAGTGATGCAGGGGCATACCTGCTAACTTCTAATATGGAAAATGAGGGTCATAGTCTTCATTTGTACTTACCCCGGTAAAAAGAAAGTTATAATGCACGAAGGCATTTTCAAAAATTCGATTATTCGTTATGGATTGACGGTGCAGTTCTTACTTCATAAGGTAAAACATTTATGATATATTTATTTCAGAAAATTGCTTACTTCTAAACACCAAGCTTTGGTTTTAATCAGAGTTGCTTCCTAGGCTTTCTTTATTTTTACTTTCATTACACATCCCTGTGAATGGTTGAAGATGACATTTGTCTTTGTATGCCATTACTAAGAACTTGAGAAATTTTTGTTGTAACTATCTGACTGTTGGTTGTTCAACCACAGGCCAATCCGATTGCAAGGAAACTTTTGTAAAAGTGTTCAGATATATATTACAGATAAGAGCTTCTGTTAATCAATCAATGTCCTTGATACTGATTTTCGCTTCATGCTCCGACATTTTTAGGTAATGAGCACTTCTTCCTCACTATTTTTGGATTGATTGATTGATTAGTTAGAGTTTAACGTCCAATGAGCAATATTTCAGCTATATCAGGACGAGAACAAGTTAATCCATTCAAAAAATTGAAAGTATCAGAAGAAAGAAATAAAGGTGGAAGGGACAACCTGGGCAACGACTTTTGACTGCCACTGGAAAATTGGAGAAATGGGTAGGGGCAGGAAATTTAGCCTTCCATACGACACCCAGTGCGTCTGCTCTCTTTAGAGAAATATAGAAGGGGTCTTTATACTGCATGGAGCGTGGCGTTTCTCCACACAGTTTGGCTACAATGGTTGGCGGTCAGGCTTTCCGTATTATGACCTGACTACCCCGCATAGACAGGGCATTCCCCTATCCACCACCTGGGGACGCGCCCGGCAGCTCTGTAGCCGAAGCCCCTGAAAACCGATTCAGGTGCCGGGACTATTTTTGGAAGATGGATACCAAAATAACTTGATTCTATTTCTGCTGAAGAGACTAAAGAAACACGTGTACAGCATAATGTAACGTTCCGCCGATATGAACCTCTTTATAGAAACGCTGGGTATCGTACCAGAGTTATTTCTCCGGATACAGAAAGACACAAGTTTAGAATAATTGATTCAAAGCAGTGCACCAACAATCAACTTAATATGCAAAGCACTGCTCGTGTCCAATGCTCAGACTTGGACGAATGACACTGCTTATCATCCAAAATAAAGACAGAGAAATCATGCACTGCTTCAGCTGTCACTACTTAATCTACTGGTATTCTCACGTACAGTTACTTCATACAATTGGTCAGTGCGTCTTCTGCCACTGCTTAGAGCTGTAACCTCAATGTTAATCACTTTAATAAAACCTCGGCTTAACCTTATTCAGGAAAGCCAATGCAATTCTTATTTAGAATTGCGCCTTATATCTTACCTAACACCTATTGTCTTCTCTTCTGGCCACTTACGGCAATGGGTCACATACAGACTGATTATAAACTGAAGATCACTTGCTTTTATACTACACATGGACGAGTCTATCTCTATCTTGGACGATACCAAAAGTCTTTATCACCAAAATGTTTGAAAAGCACATCATTTACTATTATCAAGCGTCTAAAGGATGAAACTGTATCTTTGCAAATACGGATTGGAATACTTTTGACCTGAAGTAGCACCCTATACTACTATCGATAGAAACATGTAAACAATCTAAAAATAGCCGAAAACGAAAGTAGTTTAAACTGAAGTGTACTTTGACTAAATAACCTTAAAACTGTTGCGAACAGACCATTCAAAATATATTTAAGGTTTGGAGATACTTTTTAAATGGATAACTAAGCTATTATTGAAGTAATTAGTGGATAACTTCTGACCTTAGTAATTTCCGGTTACAGAACGAGACACTGAAGGGAACGAAATATCTTATAACAATGCAACTTGTTTGAAACTAAAATCATCACATTACCCAAGCCTCCAAGAAATGCGTCCCGGTATTTACCACAATATTACTTCAGGTTGATAACATCTATACCACATTGACATGTTTCAGTCTCAAACTCAACTGGGGTATTGCCTCATGACACTTATTCCATAAACACCTTTGCCCCCTAGCAAAGAAACTCTGCTTTTTCAGCAGTAAATAAACTACACGACTGCTTCTCCAGGAGCTCTGCTTTTCAGCAACAAACGACAACTGTCCGTAGACTTATAATCTACCTCAAAGGTCATGATTCCCAATCAACCCTACTAAATCAGCTATTACTAGGAGGAACTGACAACACCGATAAGTTAAAACTGAATTCCATTCGAAATTTTAGATAAAAATTATAACTAACAATTGATATACACATGTTTTACTGACGTCTGCAATTTAGATGTCACGGCCGAAATAAGAAAGTTGGTGTCCCTATCAAATTTAGCCTCAGCATCGGCTCCTAGGAGCCAAGGAGGGGTCTTTTACGTGCACAGGTTGTGACAGGCCTGAACACGGGGCCTCGGTTTATAGTCTCATCCGAAGGACTTTAACATAATAAATAACTATTTACACTAAAGCATTAAACAATTTTTATATAAAACTACAAAATAGAATTACGGTGTGCTTCTCTCAGTAGCACACTTCCCCGAGAAAACAAACGTTGTACCATTCCTTACGCTCAAAAGTTCCTTTGGCGGTTCAACAAAATCAAAATATTAGTACTTCAAAGTAACTTCATAATTTCATTAAAAAGTTCACTCTTGCCATTCTTCTTCCTCAATCTCTTCGATATCTTTATCCCCAACCATATAGCGTGTTATGCGTTTCCTTCTATGTGTATGGGGAAAGGCATCTATCTGAGTGGAAGCTTCCGAACGCAAAGGCGTAGACGACATCCCAGTCCTAAATAATGAGAATGACGGCAAAGCTGACGGTGTTGTCCTACTCATATTTGAAAGAGTGACACTCGGTGGCACCTGTGAAGGCGGAGTAGGAGTGGATTCTATGACTGAGTCGTCAGAAAATATTGGATCCGAGTTGTTAACAGACATAGATGTGGCCGGACTTGTCGTGGTTGGTCGGACGGCTTAGGCGGTTGTGCGTGGCGTAACTTTTTCGGGCTTTAATCACTCAGATAGAGATTCAACTAGCCTCTTCTTAAAGGGAAAATTCGCAAAAAAATAAAAAATTCAATATTTTATTCCTCATATCTTAGTTAGCACATAAATATATGTATTACTGTTCAATTGTCTTGGTTAACTGTAAAAGACTGAATTAATTGTGAGCAAATCCCGGTGCATCGACCGCCATATTGTCATCTTGTCAAATTAAAAAGTCACGTGATACCTAAAAACCAAAAAATACCAAAACTCGATAAGCCTGTGTAAAAACAACAAGTACATAACTCAGATCTGTCCAAATAAATATAATTTCTTTCACTAAATTCTACGATTTGTAATTTATTCAATAAAGAAATTTACAGCTATTTTTTTCTTAATATATCATTAAATTGATAATATATCCAGAACTTTTACGAAGTTTCCGTGTTCACAATTAAATGAACAGAAAACATTGTAGAAATTAGAATTCATATACAAGAAGTATTCATAGTTATGCAGGCTTGTACTGACCACATTGTGTATTAAGTGCTTATTGAGAAGACAGGTGACCACTTCTACCTGTATAAATCACTTGACCTTACCTGGAAAAATGACGACCTCGGAGTATAATTGTTGATACCACCTGCTGTGTACACGATCAACTCTGCAAACACCTTATGAATTGAATCGGTATGAGACACACACCTTAGGCTTATTATTCACGTACCTATAGTCATGCATACAAACAGTAGAAACTCGGGTATAGAAACTTCTATCTTGTTTTTTTTTCTTGAAACCGATTGCAGTTGTATTTAAATTGGATCTACATTTTTATGTCATGTCGACCAGGAGACGGCTCGTTTTATGCAGAAAATGAAATTGGTCCAAATTATTTAAAAAATCAACGTGCTAGCCAAATTTTTATTTATCGTATTTTCGTCCACAGTATATTACCTTCTATATAACTGTAAAGTTTTAGGGCAAAATATTCTGGATCGTTGGGACACACATATGTATAAAATCATAGAGAGAGTCATTTTCACTAATATACAATCTAAAAGTGCATCAACTCGATCATATTATAAAAGTCAATTTCATCTACTTCGCATGCTCAGGGTCTTGGTATTGTGCTCGAATCACATAAAATCCATGCATATGGCATTGAAATAAGACTAAAAAGTGTCATAAAACTGCATATAAATGTACAAATACTAACTTAGGTATACTGAACACAGCCTAATCTCCGTGGTTTACAGTATATAACACAACTGTCTGTATAAACGATTTCGGCATTATAAGTATATAATTTTTTTCAGACAACTTGAACCCATGACACATAAGCATTTGAAAGTTTCACTTGTATTATAAAATGTTGAAGACATTAAAAAGGCATTACGAAAATCAATCTCTTATGGCGTTTATATATAGAAGCTGGGACTAATATATTGATCATATTTGTCCCAGGCAGAAGTAAACCAAAGTTTGAGCACAGGCGGATTCGGCTACTGAAAAGGGGTCCAGAAAAAAGGTACGCTAATTTGTCATAATTTGTCAAACTGCTGCACGAAATAAATCATTTCTAACCCCAAATACAATATCTTCAGATCATCCACTTTTGAGCCTGGTGAATGACACTTTTTACTGTGTATGACCCTCGCAGAAACACTATAATCCTGAATGAATTGCGTCTGTCTTTTAAATTTTATCCATGCAGTTTCTTGGCAAGTGCAAGCAAGCAAGGAATCTTTATTCTCATAACCAATTTACAAAGGTACAGAGATGTAGTTTACAACATAACATTAAATATAAAACAAATCATGAAAGGAAGTTGAAAGGTGGACAAACATATATGAATCAACCCGGAGGACATATCCTCTTGTTAACTATTGCAAAGTTTACAAAGTTCTAAAATAGATTTACTGTTCATAAGATTACCATATTTTATAACATCTGGTCTGAATTATTTGGTCTGTTTTTATACTTAGCATCTATGAGTTTTTTCTCTCATTAACAAAACAGGAACACTCAAACAAATAATGATATTCATCCCCTAACTCCCCACCCGTACATAAATGACAGACTCCGTTATTTATTTAATATCACTGAAGTAATTTAAATAAGATTTGTGTATTGTGTTATAAGCGATTTTTTCCCCAAACTTTTCTACCTGTAATTAGTGCAGCACACGCCACATTTACCTTTAGGGTATGCCACAGGTAAAATTTGACACGGGACATGATTCTGTATATTTGGTTGTTAATTAACCTCTGATGATTACATCACTACAAAGGTATTAATTTTTCATCACTGGAACACAGGAGCACGCGCGCGTGTGTGTGCAAATATTTATTACTTCCTAGATAGTTTTGAGGATAATAGTGGAGAATTAATGTTTTTTGTTATTTTGAAAAACTTTTCTGAGAGATCTTTCTGCATCTATTTAAAACATAAACAACCAATTTTATTTCTTAGTAAATTTAGTATTTAGTTATTATATGAAGAAATTATATGCAGAAAGAAACAATAAGATTCAGACAAAAGGGTAACACGCTTGTCATTGTTTTTCTACAGTAATTAGTTATTTCATGATCTCACTCGAACGCTTTAAATAACGATATAAACAGTGGTATGATTGTTTTTTAAAATGACCGAGATCTAGCCAAGTGACGTCACTCAGCTAAACTTTGTAGCAGAAATGAATAATAAATATCGTTATTCTCCTAAACCCGTGCGAATTTTTACTTTAAACTTGGTCAAGATGTTCACAATGTTACTTAGAGTAAATTAAGGTCTTATTCAAAATTTAGAGAATTTTCCCTTTAACAGGCGCCAATACAGGTTCTGGTGCTGTTGCCTTATGAATGCAAGGGCCTCTTGCTGGTCCTGTATTAGATGCAGCTTGTGTGGTGGCAGGAGTCTTTGGTTTCGGATCCCCAATGATGTCGGATAGATTTCCGGGGTCACGGCGTTCCCAGTCGCTCTCTGAATCGACGTTAAGGTCAACCCTGCCGTGTTTCCTGCGAAAATGTCTGGTAAAGTCCGACTTCCTCTTAGTTAAGTAATTACATCCTACTTCACCACAGGAGAAAGCCAACGAATCTCTCTTACTTTTGGCTCATTGCAAAATATGTGATTCCCAAGCCGCTTCCGTCTCAAATTGCTTGAAACATACATGGCACTTAACAGAGTTTGACTTGCGGGGCGTCTTCTTTGTATTAGCCATTCTGAAAAAAGACAAAGAAACATGCGTTTAGAAGACAAAACAAATGGCCAACATTAATTGATATGTTATCTATATACAATTTGTTGAAAGTTCATGTATGTACAAATAGTTTCTGACTAAAAATACATATTTACACATAATTAACTTAAATCATAATCTTTTAAATGTGCAGGTAGTTCTCTATCTCGACGTGGTCTTACGTTCTCGGTTTCTGCGGTCCTGTCGCAAGAAGTACCCTTAAATTCTACGGTCATTTCATCTTCAATTATTTCGTCGACTGCATTTTCTTGCAGTGTATCCGACTGCGGAATATTTGTTTCCCCATTGCTTGCCGAGACTGACTCTCCGGTTTTGTCTTTTTCACCCTGTAGGCATTGTGTCTTACAAAGAAGCATTCTGTCCGCATGTATGACTTGCGCACGCCCCCTTCGCCCGCAATTGACTAGATAATTAACCTCGGAATACTGTTTGATAACTCTAAAAGGACCATTCCAGAAATTCGTGAACTTGGGTGAGTGTCCTATTTTCTTTGTGGGAAAGAAAACGAATACTTCATCGTCTTCCTTAAACTGACTCCAGTTTAAACGTTTGTCATGCCACTTTTTCTGTCTTTGCATTGCTTCTTTTGTGTGGTGTTGAACGAATCTGTGGGCTTCCTCTATTCTTTCCTGTAATTCCCATACCCATCTGTTCTGTGGAATCCTCTTAATTGATGTTGGAACCTCATACATAAGGTCGACCGGGGTTGATACTTCGCGTCCTAGCATCAATCGGTTTGGAGTACAACCTGTTGTTTCGTGTATAGACGATCTATACGCCATCATTAAAAACGGAAGCAAGGTATCCCAATTCGAATGATGTTCGTCAACATATGCACTGAACATGGTTGCCAGGGTCTTGTTAAAGCGCTCAACCATGCCATCGCTCTGTGGGTGATATGGAGTGGTCCTCGTCTTTGATACTTGAAGCAGGCGACACATTTCGGAAAACAGCTCACTTTCGAACTGACTGCCTTGGTCAGAATGAATAACGTCAGGGATGCCAAACCGTGTTATGACATCATTAACCAAAATTCCAGCAATAGTTGTTGTCTTCATATTGGGCATCGAAAAGCTCTCTGTCCATTTCGTGTAATAGTCGCTTATAACTAGAATATATTTATTACCATTGGCGCTCATTGGTAATTCTCCGAGTATGTCGATTGCCATTCTTTCAAACGGAAAACCTGATTTCTGTATTTGCATTGGAGCTCTTTTTCTTTTCTGTGGCCCTTTTCGTTTAACACAAGTTTCACGGCTACCTATATAGGCTACAACGTCCTGCTTCATTCCAGGCCAGTAAAACTTTGATTTCACCCTTCCAAGAGTCTTCTTGATGCAAAGGTACCTGACGTTATCTTATCATGGCATTGTTTAAGTATTGTTCTTCTCTCTTTCATTGGCACGACAAAACGTCTTCCACTTCCGTTTTTGGCAGTCTTGTACAGGACGTCATCTTCAATTTGAAGATCTGACCAATTTGACCATTGTGTTTTAACAACATAGCTATACTGGCCTAATTTATTAGGCGTCGGCTTTTTCTTAGTCTTTATCCAACTCAAGACAATTTGTATGTCATCATCTTCTAGTTGCAGTTGTTGTAAAGTTTGGTTGAGACTGGTGGTTTGTGTGTCATTTGCTGGTGTTATTTCGCTTTCGGACTGAATCGTGTTCAAGGCATGGAATATAATGTTTTTGTCCCAATCCGAGGAATATCCGCACTGCTTGCACGGAATCATGCTTAACGCATCGGCGTTAGAATGTTTTGCGCCTGGTCTATGACGTATTTGCATGTTGTAGGTACTTAGTACCTCAAGCCATCGAGCTAACTGGCATTCCGCGTTCTTAAAATTCATTTACCATTGCAGGGAGCTGTGGTCAGTCCGTACGGTAAATTCTCGTCCGTAACGGTGGCGGAAATGCTTCACAAAGTGGACCACTGCTAGTAGTTCCTTGCGGGTGACACAATATTTCCGTTCTGTTTTGCTTAACGTACGGCTGGCGTAAGCAATTACCACCTCTGTTCCATCAACGTTCTGCGACAACACTGCCCCTATCGCGTTATTGCTGGCATCTGTATCGAGTATGAAGACTTTTTCAAAGTCAGGGTGTCCAAGAATAGGAGCTTCCGTCATTTTCCGCTTTAGAGTCTCGAATGCGTGCTGGCATTCATCTGTCCATATGTATGGTCGTTCTTTTTCGGTGAGCGTGTGCAGACATTTGACTATTGCGGAAAAGGATTCTATGAATCGCCTGTAATAACCACATAAACCAAGAAAAGACCTTAAATCCTGAACATTGCACGGTACCGCCCACTCTTTATGCTTTTTATCTTTTCTGGGTCCATAGCTATGCCTTTTTCAGATACAACATGACCCAAATAAGTCACTTCCTTGGCAAATAGCTCGCATTTCTTTGGTTTAAGCTTTAATCCTGCTTGCCTCAGACGGTCAAAAACCAGTTTTAATCGAACGATCATTTGCTCAAATGTTTGGGCAATAACAATTATGTCGTCCAAGTAAATGAGACAAATGTCCCATTGCAAACCACTCATCACTTTCTCCATTAAACGCTCAAATGTCGCTGGTGCACAAGCTAATCCGAAAGGCATCTTTCGAAATTGAAATAGTCCTCTCCGTGTTGCAAAGGCAGTCTTCGGCCGATCCTGTTCTTCTACTTCCACCTGCCAATAACCAGAGCAGAGGTCCAGTGTGTTCAAGGGAATCATCGATGCGGGGAAGTGGATACGCATCCTTCAAAGTTAATTCATTCAAACGACGATAATCTATACAGAATCGAGTAGAGCCGTCTTTCTTCTTCACAAGGACTATACCTGACGACCACGGTCCATCAGCAGGCTCTATGATTTTCTTGTCCAGCATATCATCAATTTTTTTATCGATTTCATCCCACATTGCTATCGGTGTTCTCCTAGGTGGTTGTTTTACAGGTAGATTGTTACCTGTGTTTATTCTATGTTTTACTATGTTCGTTGTGCCAAGATCTTTATCGGATGCGGCAAAAAGAAACCTGTACTGGTGTAACAGGTCCTTTACCTGTTTTGTTTGTTGCTCACTTAGATTCGCACTAGTGCGTTGTGCCAGCTTTTCTAATTCACTGTTCAGTTCTTTCTTATCATGTTCCCTGTGTTCATCCGCTTGAGATATCACACTTTCGACGGGACTTATGTTGCCCACTATTGTTCCAGCCTTGACAATCTGAGTATCCTCAGATACATTAAATAATCTCAACGGAACACATTCATTTGTTTCAACTAGTGACTTTGCTAAAAGTGCACTACCACGTTTGGTAAACTTTTCATCTGGTTCGATTATGCCCCATAAAGATCCTATTTGTTGGTTTTTGAAATCCCTAACATGCCCTTCTACAACAGTTTCCGTATCTGGCAGCATACATCTTTGGCTACTGATACCCTATAACAACCAAGTCTACCTGCAAAGTGCAGGCCAAGGCTTTGCTGGTCAATCTTCAATACTTCGTCCTGCAGATCAGTGTGGCAGTGATGCGCCTTCATAAAATCCAAGCCAAGTATGCCATCCGTAGCTACATCTGCAACCAAAGCTTCTGTTTCGTAATGTTTATCTCCTACTTTGAATGAAAATAAACCTTTCCCTGTGATATCAAGCGGAGTACCATTTGCCGACATGATCTGCTGAGAGATTTTAGAGAGTGATGGTCGATTGACTTTCTCAATGGCATAGAAAAGCTTGTTCGAGACTAAGCTTACAGTCGCTCCAGTGTCGACTAACACTTTTGTGGGTTTCTCATTGACCGTAACGTTAATGTAAATTCCTGCTTCTTCATTCGCTGTATTCGTACCTACGCTTGGCAAAGCCTTGAATTGTTGACCGTTTCTTCTTTGTCTGCGATTTGGAAAAATTGACGCTGCTGACCCTTTTTCATATGTCTTTTGGGTGTTCTTACGATTTTCGGGTCCAGCAGATGAGTTTCTCGGTGAACGACAATTTCTCTGGTAATGTCCCATTTTTCCACATTTGTAACATTTCACATTATTTCTCCAGCTTGCTCCTCTCTCTTGTTTAGGGGCATCCACGCGATTTTTAAAATTCGTCAACCTCTCTTCGCAATTTATCAATTTGATGTGTAAATGATTCCATCATTTCGTTCATTTTGTCGATGAGACCATTCTCTTTCTTTTCCTCTTGTGCATATGTACCCCGCATATGAGCTCTGCCCGTAGCATATTTCTTTTCGGCTTTAAAATGCTTCTAATTCGACGGCTAAGCAAATGGCTTGATTGAGGTTAGTTGGTCGGGATTGTTTAATTTTTATTCGCATATCTGAGTCTATCAATGCATCAAGAAAATGTTCCATCGACAGTGTTTCTTTCACCTCGGCGGGAGCTGCCACATATGCCTTATTAACAAGCCTTCTGATTTACTAGCCAAGTTCCGGCAAGCTCTCACTTGCACGTTGTTGTCTCTCTTTCAGTTGGACGCGATATAACTCTGTCTGGTTTGGAGGTGCGAATCTCCTCCAAAGCTTTAACAAGGGTACCATTATCCATTTAGCGGTCAGCTGGTAAGTCGCCAAAAACTCCTTGTGCCTGTCCACGAAGCGCCGTGGCGAGGTATAACCCTTTGTCTCTGTCATTCCAGTTGTTTATTTCCGCACATGCCTCAAAGTGAGACTTAAAGTCGTTCCATTTACTGCTTCCATCATAGTTTGCAAGCTTTATTTCACGTCGGTGACTGGTTGTATGTTGCTTATCTCGCGTTTATTGCGTATCTTGAGTCTTTTGTATTGGCGTGAGGTTTGGCATTGTGTCGGGGAGCAATGCTTCTGATGGTTTAAATGTTGTATGCTTTGGACGTGCGCCTTGCTCATGAAATTGCTGCATTGCACGGTAAGCACCTACAGGTATGTTCATGTCAGCAGATTTATCAGGCCTACCATTACCCTTGACATGAGCATTGCTTATGTTGCTGTCCATTTCAAGTCGACCTGTATGTTCAACTCCCGAGTTGCTCGTGTGTCTTGTTAACGGGGTCGAATGTTTAAACCTCTCCTGCATTGTTCCTATTAGTTTTCTCTCAATTTCGACTTGCAAATTGCTTATTTGCTCTTCGATGTCATCCATTATTTTACCAAGTGTCTAACTGTATCCCGCCGCTGCCACCAATTTTGTAACGTTCCGTCGATATGAACTTCTTTATAGAAACGCTGGGTATCGTACCAGATTTATTTCTACGGATACAGAAAGACACAAGTTTAGAATAATTGATTCAAAGCAGTGCACCAACAATCAACTTAATATGCAAAGCACTGCTCGTGTCCAATGCTCAGACTTGGACGAATGACACTGCTTATCATCCAAAATAAAGACAGAGAAATCATGCACTGCTTCAGCTGTCACTACTTAATCTACTGGTATTCTCACGTACAGTTACTCCATACAATTGGTCAGTGCGTCTTCTGCCACTGCTCAGAGCTGTAACCTCAATGTTAATCACTTTAATAAAACCTCGGCTTAACCTTATTCAGGAAAGCCAATGCAATTCTTATTTAGAATTGCGCCTTATATCTTTTCTTCTCTTCTGGCCACCTACGGAAATGGGTCATATACAGACTGATTATAAACTGAAGATCACTTGCTTTTATACTACACATGGACGAGTCTATCTCTATCTTGGACGATACCAAAAGTCTTTATCACCAAAATGTTTGAAAAGCACATCATTTACTATTTTCAAGCGTCTAAAGGATGAAACTGTATCTTTGCAAATACGGATTGGAATACATTTGACCTGAAGTGGCACCCTATACTACTATCGATAGAAACATGTAAACAATCTAAAAATAGCGGAAAACGAAAGTAGTATACGAGACCTTAAACTGAAGTGTACTTTGACTAAATAACCTTAAAACTGTTGCGAACAGACCATTCAAAATATATTTAAGGTTTGGAGATACTTTTTAAATGGATAGCTAAGCTATTATTGAAGTAATTAGTGGATAACTTCTGACCTTAGTAATTTCCGGTAACAGAACGAGACACTGAAGGGAACGAAATATCTTATAACAATGCAACTTGTTTGAAACTAAAATCATCACAATAACACAATTTACAGTTAGTGTTTGAATGCAACTTTGGTATTATAATTTGTATTTTGCACATTGATACCGTAAGAGCCTTGACAATTTCCTGCTTTATTTCCACATTTTGATACCGATATGACCGACAGTGGCCTTAGAATATTTCGACTTGCTAAAATTGGAAAACAATTTCGTTGATTCCAGGTCATTATAAAATTTGCGGGACCAAGTAACTGACGTTCGTGCGAAGAGTTAATGCATAGGATGTTACCCGATAAAATTTGGTGAATTGAAAGGTTTATTGCAGTGGGGGGTTCGTAAAACAATTCCCCGTGGTAGAGATATATGCTCTTTATTTTTCTTAGATATGGTGTACTTGTACATGAGATTATATCTCATGTGTACACTTTGTTCTATAACTAATATCTAAATTTATGTAAATTCTTAAACCGAATGATTAACTCCCTCCATCGTAGTTTTGTCCTTAGCTGTATTTGATATTACTGATTATTCAGATTTCGTTTGGTTTTATATATTTTAAACATTTTTTTGAAATTATGGAGTTCCTTTGTTTGGGTGCTAGTGCTGCTGATGAGGAATCAATTTTCGAAATGGCCACACAGCTCATTAAAATTATTGCAGGTGGAGTTAACATATGTGTTATGGTCTCATGTTCATTTACTCCATATCCTTTCGTAAAATATGCAGGACGTTTGAGTGTATTTTCATACTTAACGGTATATATACTCTTTCACATAAAACAGCATTGATTCAAAACAATACCCATTTTGCAATAAATTATCCGGAGACAATTCACGTATGTCATTAACATATTCAAGTGATGATTAAAAAAATGCATACATTGAAATCTAAATCTGCATTTTATTGTTAAGCTATGATATAATCAAGGTTATTGTCAAGTACACATCTTATCCAAAGTGGTTCCAACTAAAGATCAAAGTTTAAAAAAAAGAACCAAATCGAAAACATTATACAGTTACTGTCTTTTGTTGAGGTAAATGTGCAGTGTTATTGACTTTTGGGGAAACAGATATTCATCGAGCCGCATGGCGAGGTGAATATCTGTTTTCCCAAAAGTCAATAACACTGCACATTTACCGAAACTAAAGACAGTAACTGTTTTATTCTATTATCCGATAAATACATAATAATTCTTTTTATTATGTATTATACTATACACCTAGAAATTTTCTATGGGTGTCGAATTAACGATCAAAGAGGCTTTGAACATTTGCATAAAATAAATGAAATATATACTTTTCAAAAAATATTTTGAGGATAAGTAAAACAATAAATATAACATTATTATTATCTTTACTGTCAGAAATTTACAGATTCTAGCTAACACTGAGTTTGCTTCTTTTTTCCATTGTTCGTCATTGGTGGGAGATTGTGAAGAAGGGAGGGAATTGACATTTTAATGTAACAAGCGAACGTTCTTTAAAGACTTTATTTAAAGAATAAATTTTTTATCCTAAATAATCGATGATTTCTGTCTTTTAAATGAATGCTTGTGTTCTTCCTTTTCACTCCTTGCATCTGTGTAATGTGCGACGATTCTGCGCTATGTGTTGTCGACATCCGTCGGGAGATTTTTTTACCAAAATATTGTGTGAACGCCTTTACCAGTGTTACGCTGACTTGTTTCGTATTTTAAATGTCTTCCTCTTTGCATATTTCACCATTTTCGCTGATCTTCTTTTCTTTAGATGAAGCAATTCTGTTTTTAGTGATGCCGATGACGTTGTCACGCGACAATGTGATTGGACGATATAAATACGGGATTTCCCTTTTTCTAAAAATATGTCGCACGTGACGTTTCCCGCGGTGAATATCCTTTTCATGGAGTGAATATCCTTTCTATCGAGTGAATATCCCTTTTTATTCATTTTAATGTCAATGCAACTTTACCATTAGTATTTATATATTATAGAATAATTAAAGATATGGACAGTGGGAACCAAACTTTTTTATTGTCTCATGAAAATATGTTTATCAAAATTACATCACATCCAGCATGGCTAGTAGCATTGGACAAAGGATGAAACTATGATAACCCTGATAACTCAGCTGGGAATAAACATGCCCAATCAGAGTCTCACTTGAAGCTTTGTTTTGGGTCATTTTAACCTGGAGATGGGATGTTGTCTCCTTGACAATTACATCATTTCTTTCCTTTTTCATACTCACTTGGTAACAAGTCCTTTAAAATATATTCAACTAATCAGCATCTCATTGATAGTAGGAAGCGAAGGATAAGGCTAAATAACTAAAAATGCAAACAAGATTTTATCAGTACCGCTCTTAAGGTGTCTGCAGGATATTTATATTTTATTATAGAATACATCGACAAACGAATACCGAAATAAGAACGAGGAAAGGGGGCATTTTAAAATCATAAATCCAAAATCACATCCAATACGAACTTAGACAGTATGACAAAGATAAAACAAATATGAACAAGAAAGCCACACAACTAAAGCACTAGCAGTGTGAACCCCTATAAAAACTGAAGTATCATCTGGTGCTCCGGAAGGGTAAGCATGATCTGCTCCACTCGTGGCACCCGTCACACTGCCAGTGAAAAGTCCGATTTTGTCACAGCCGGTGTTATTTAGTTCGGTAACAAACTCTGAATCTACCCAAAGATATCTGTTCTCACTTGTGAAATAGGAACATTGTAACGGTCTGTCAAATCGTGGTGACGACCGTAAAACTACTGTAGTGACAATTGCAACAGTGACTGAACATTCCCTTGATGTGTGAGATTTTGAGACAATTATTTCGCTTTGTTGACAAAATCGCTGTACACACTATAGGCACGACTGTGAAATGTACACGCCATATTCCAGAGATGTGGGAATATTACTGCTCAAAAACGGAAAGTTCACTACTGGAAAGTCGAAATCATCACGCTTGTCGTAGTTTTGTTTTCAGACGTCCAGGATTGTCGGAGTTGGACCTGGTATAGGTCCAGGTATGATGCTGATGATGGTGTATCAGCGGTCTCTTAAATTTGGTGTTCATTTGGGTATATGAGATGAAGGTTATCCTTAAATTGAGAGTTGTGCAATGAAAGAACATCATCTGCATAACAGAAAGCGAAATTAATGTATTTGGCTACCTTTGTGTTTTACTTTCTGAACTAGCCCTTGTATTAACCTGTCTTCATACGAATAAAGCAACAAATCTGCTAAAAATGGCACACAATTAGTCCCCATAGGTATCCCTATTGTCTGCTAGAAAACTTGTCTAAATTGTGTAAAATATTTTTTAGTCGCTTGATAAGACTAGTGTTTACCTATCTAACAATTGAATTAAATTAAATCAACCCGTTTATGCAAAAATTTTAGGATTTTATAAAGAAATGGTTAGGAATTACTAAATTCTGAACTTACTGTAAATTTATTTTCTGCATATGGCCGTTTGGTCAAATTATGTTTCGTGAGTGCAGTTAAAATCTAAATATTTGGAACATCACAAACTTAAAACATATTCAAAAACTGAAAGAGAGAGAGAGAGAGCAAATAATCAATTTTATCTACTTGCAAAGCCAAAATTAGCCAAGGACATAGCTTTGCATGAGGGAGATACTTCTTAGTACTAAACAAATTAAAAAACATTAAGACACTGCAAGTGTTCAAATAAATTCGGTCCTCGAGCTGACTACTGGTTTGGTGAATACTAAAGGGAATGAAAGTACACAAGCAGTTGGCATCGACCAAGAGGCAATAAATAATAAAATACCGAAGTTACTGTAAATTTACTTTCTAAAAATGACATGAATATATTGTTGTCGGCGACTCAATTAGTGCCAAATTACTAAACAAATTGAAAAACATTAAGACACTGCAAGTGTTCAAATGAATTTGGTCCTCGAGCTGACTACTGGTTTGGTGAATACCAAAGGGAATGAAAGTACACAAGCAGTTGGCATCGACCAAGAGGCAATAAATAATAAAATACCGAAGTTACTGTAAATTTACTTTCTAAAAATGACATGAATATATTGTTGTCGGCGACTCAATTAGTGCCAAATAACTAAACACCGAAGTTTCTGTGAATTTATTTTCCGCATGTGCCAAACGATAATATGTGACAATTCGCTTGCAAAAATATACAGAGAGGCAACAGTATATGTCGTAATTTTATAAATATCAGAACATTTTACGTTCGATATGAATAATAGCATATACCGAGGAGTTTATCGGCACCTGATCGTTAGCTGCATAAAGAATACTAGTAATATTAAAGTATTTATTTCACATCAATCTCGCGTTATTCATTTTTGGAATTTTCTTTAGACTGATTCTTTTTATTTTTGTACTAATACCATAGATGATACATAGGGAATAATACATGGCAAAATCCGTATCACATGTCGTATCATCCCGAGTCACCAATATCAGCCCGAGGGCCTCTGTATTTGTCGAGGGATGATACGGCATGTGATACGGATTTTACCATGTATTATACAGTTTATCATATATTTAAACAGAGGACTACTTAATCCCAAAAATACTATAAAAAATGAAATCGGTAAGAGAAAAGCAAGTATTATTTGAAAAAAAAATCAAAATGGGCGGAGAAGGACTGGAAGTTTGGTATAAAATCTAACATGTAAAGGAAAAAGGTTTGCTAGATTTTTTTAAATCGACACCAAAATTCACGCCAAACAAATTTTTGTTACCCTCAAAAAATTTTTTACCCCCCCCCCCAATTTTTTTTTCACACCCCCAAAAAATTTACCCCCCCCCACTTGCATTTTGAAAAATAAGTCAATTAAAAACATTTTTTTTTTGGAAAAGGGGTATGATACAGGTCTAGCCATGCGATAAAGGGTATGTGATAAAGGGTAAGCCATGCGATAAGGGGTATGCGATAAAGGGTATGACGTCAAAGTGTGAATACGGAATGAAAGTCATATTCAAAACGTCTGTATTTATTACTAAACATACGATAACAATTGATAACTGTTAAATTGATCTGATGAATTTGCAACATAAAAATAATATTTGCCTCATAAGACTTTACATAATTCTTTTCTAAGATTTAATGCATGTTTTGTTTTGAATGCATCTAATAATATCATAATTTTCAATTAAATCAAGTTGATTAAAAACATAAGATTATTTTGAAGTCATGCCAAGCAACACGTGAAACAAAATCACCAAATAAAAAAAATGAATTCGTTATATTGTCAATGATATGAAAGAAGGCGTTATAGCTTGAAAATCATGACATGAAGGTAACCAGGCTCTATTTTCACACATTCTTTGTCCCTGTAAGTAATAAGTAAATAGTACATATTAACCGAATTCTGTTAATTGCTTACACCTTTGCTGTATAAAATTATGTATATTGTAATGTACGATTATCATATGAAAAGTGCGAATATTTAATGACGAAAGCAAGGATTTTTGTTCTCCTAATAGTTCGAGGGTAAGTTAAGCTCGGTCTATACATCGCTTTGAAAACTGTCTGACTAATCTGTATATCATTAAAGATTTCAACCAGAAAGAGAATAGTTACATGCATTTGCGTTATATTTTTGCAATGTACAAATTGATTGAAATGCATTTCTATATGGCCCCAGGCAAAAAAAGATTCAAATAAGCGATCTTGGTCTCTTATTCAATTTTCAAAATATCCGTAGTATTAATAAAATATTAATATTGCCCACTTTTCATTCTACAGTTAATATAACGCTGCCAAATCCAGATGATGATTTATTTAATTTTTGCAATTAGAGATATTTTCCATTATTATACTTTATGCAAATTTCTTTCATTATCCGGTTATTTCATTGGATAACCGGCACTTGTTAATTTTCAGTAACGTCTCATTAGCCACGCCTACCCTTAGCAACATGTGTTAATCGTTAGCAACATGTGTTAATGTCTAACGATCGATGACGTCATCAATGTATACAGATTCTTATTTTCTCGTCACTTTGTTGTTGACAACAATTAAAGCTGTTTTAGTTATAAATGTATTCAATAGTAAAAGAAAAGTGACACCATATCCTTTCGTAAAATACTTATCATATGAAAAAGGACCTTATCACAAATTTAATTGCAGTTAAAAGCGATTTTGCCACATTCGATACAATAGTAAAACAGTACTGATTATTTGTTTACGTGTTTTTGATGTTGCATAAATAAAAATATTATCATTATTATTATTTTCAAACATAACGTACATCGAGGACGTATTGTGTACATTTAGCATTCAGTATAATAAAAATCATAATGCCCTTGGATGAAGGTGTTAGTTCGATTAACACACTCGGTGAAAAATTATCACCCTCGACGTTGTCTCGGGTGATAATTTTTACCTCGTGTGTTAATCTACCCTAACACCCTCATCCAAGGGCATTATGTTTATATTATTATTTAAGTCATCTTATAAAAAAAATATATTTACTTCATGTTTTTATACCTGAATTATATTGCCTCTATGTTTCTGTTTTAAATTGTACAAACTCTATATTTATACATGTATAATGTATGCAACACCTTAAATTGAGATATTACTCTGTCATAACAAATTTAGAGTCATTCATGTGGCTTAGGTACTCACTTAATACGGGAGAGGTTGTTGTTTTTGTCATTCACAGTGGCACAGAGAAGACAACAATACTGTTTTGTAATTGCTAGGGGTGGTCTCTTGTGGTATTGTAGAAAGTTTGTAGGTTGGCACGCCAAATAAGTTGTAAATACTCATCCCCTTTCAAAAACAGTCAAAAGAGTGAATTCTTCAGATAAGAATCACCACAAAGATACAAAAACAGGATATCAGTAAACACCTACATTATATTTGTACAATGGCCAGGAACTACAATCACATGCCATAATTTACAAGCAAACTGCACCAGAAAAAAAATAATGAAAACATGAGACAAACATAAATAACGATGGGAACTAGGGATAGCCGGACTTGGTACCGGCACTAGCAAAAGCCAGTGGTAGGGTTAAACCGGTTTATGGGTACCCAACCCCCCCTTTCTCTATCCCGTTTCCCTATAGTATCATAAACATGCGAATAAAACCCAATACAGGTAGATTACTAACTCAATGACCACTATCTTGGAAAAAGAAAAGGCATATGACAAAACGTAATTTTGAAAGAAGAGTCAAAGAGTGCTCGCCGCTAAACTGCCGGCTAGGCTCGAGGAATCTAGTCTGCTGGTAAAACAATGTCGCACTACGGATGAAGGCCTTTTTAGTTGCTACAACAAAATAAATATCACTTAGATAGGACATTGTCTGAGGCAGTCCATGTAATAACATAAAAAAATGTCAATGCCTTATTATCAAACAGTTTATTATCAATATGGCCAAGGATAATGTAACGACAGAAATGAGCTCTTTTAACATGTCTGTAAATAATGATAGTACTTGTGTCAACACACCCGAAACAAGTCGTCTACGGCGAGAGAGTAAACCATCTCCCCCTGAACGTGAAGAAATCAAAAAGCAACATATTATGACATCTCTCTCTCCTACTCGCCTAACGTCACCCATCGAGGAAGGTATATCTACAGAAATTCCCAATACAGACCAACAACATTCAACATTACATACTACCTTCGTATTACACCCAAATGACTTGGCTAACATAGTTCTGCAGCTAAAATCGGCCTTCAGAGAGGAGTTCTCGCAAACAATACGGTTTGTCTTTAGGGAAGAAGAAATTGACTCTTGTATAAAAGAATCTCTTCAGACTGATCAACAAGAAGTTGAGTTGTTAAAAACAGAAAACTCAAAGTTAAAGGCAGACATAGATGCACTTGAACAGTCTAGTCGGAGGGAACTTGTGAGATTTAGTGGTGTTACTGAAAGTGCAGGCGAGAATACAACAGAAATTGTTACATCCATTGTAAAGTCTGTAGATCCAGAGTTATCTGAAGGCGATATTATCCGCTCACATCGTGTTGGTAGGCAAACAGATGCATCACGTAAGCCTAGACAAATAATAGTCAGATTAAAGGACACTAACATAAAACGACGCATACTAAAGGCCGAGGATCTCACTAAAACGAGAAATACACTAGTATATAGGACCAGACAACTGAAGAACAAACACTTTATTTCTCAAACATGGACCGTGGATGGAAAAGTTTTTATAAGAGATGTCAGGGACAGAGTATCATCGATAACAACTGATTTCGCACTCAAAAAACTTATTGCTAACAATTTTCCAATCGCCATGGAAATCGCATATCCATCAATCAAAGCAGGAGCTCAACCGTTGCAAACAAAAACTTACGCTGAAGTAACAATCCAGCATTCCTAGTCTGGAACATGGTTGCCTTAATTTGTTATTATCAGAGTAACTATATTAATTTTAATAAAGATTTCTTATTTACCTGTAATACACACTTTAATTAATAGATAGTCATCTTGTATATAATAAATTAAGTATATATATATATATACATATATTGGTTGCAGTGGCTGCTTAATGCGGGATCCATGCACAGCTTAAAACCAGTGCCATACGAGCTGCTGTGCATTGCTCAGTCACGATAACAACAATAATGAATAATCTAAGACTTGTAATAAGAGGCTATTTTTTATACACCAAAGAATTCTTGTCACTTTGAGAAAGATTATTTGTCGTTAACAAAGGTATTATTTATTTTTTTTATATTATCACACTTGATTATAGTAAATTGATTTACTCTAGCGGAACATCAGTTATGCGTATTACCTTCACACTGGTTTGATCTGACCATTCACAATAGAGTTCTCACTTGTGACCAACAAAGTATTTCAAACACAATGAATGGATTTGACCTAATCTTTACCTAATTGTAATGTAAACTCAGGTCACACTTGTCAATTTCTTAAACGATTTCTATTACCAAAAAACTAACTGTTCATGTATCTGTCGAAATATTATTGTCCATTTTTAATGCTAGCTTTTAATTACTAGATAAAAGCTTGATAAATATAAACCTGTATTTAATGAGTGCAACTTGCATCTTGAAATCTACAACTTATTTACTAAATGATTTTGTTCTTGTTTGTTTTTATATGCATTATTTTTCTGAACATTGTAAATATGTTTTTTTCGATATTTTCACAAAACTACTATCTTTTTATGGAGGAACACATTACTTTGTTTTGTTAACATTTGTTATTTTTCATATATATTCATAACAAATCTTGCACAGCTGTGTGTCACTTGTATCGTTTTAGTATTATACGGCCACTCTCATTACTTCTAAGATCAGACATTTCAAATGGGTATAAGTATTGAACAATACCGTTTGAGAGTTGGCCTCTTTGTATATTGCCTTAGACACTATCCTAAAGTAAGATTTTCTGCAATTGAAACCCTTTTTGTCTATTGGATATTTTTTTCACGAAATAAAATAACTGCTTTTCAAGTAATTTTGTTCGTCTGGATTATGGGTCAGTATGGACTACTAAACACGAAATATTGTGCCTTTATTGATACTACCCGTAAATCACAGAAAGATCATGTCACCGAGGAATATTACAATAGTCATATTACAATTTACCGACTGCTTGACTGTCCTGTCAAATTGTCACTTTTGTTGATTGTAATTCAAATACTTTTAATAATAAGCGGTATAGAAACAAATCCCGGTCCAGTCGACGATGATCAAAGGAGCACAATTTCGTCTGAATCCGATGTATCTAATATTTCTAGTATTTTCGAAGTGATTTGTTCTTCAGTTTCGTTTTTACACTTGAATCTGCAAAGTCTAGTTCCTAAACTTGACTTAATCGCTGCAGAATATAAAGATTTTTCTATTTTATCATTTACCGAAACGTGGTTAAACTGTAACACGACAGACGAGTCAATAACTTTGACCAATTTTCATAATCCACTTAGACGTGACAGAGGGATAACAAAGTCGGGGTAGGGGTCATTGTGTATGTCTGTGACAGTATGCAGTCAGACGTAGTGATCTAGAACCAATAGGAATTGAAGTTATCTGGGTACAGATGATTATCCGTCGTAAAAAGGTACTGTATGGAACATTTTATGTCCCTCTAAATAGTAATATGGAGATATGGAACAAACTACAAAGTTCAATAGAATCAGCTGTGAATGATAACAGTGTTGATAACGTTTTGATCACTGGGGATTTTAACGATGACCAGTTTAATTCTAACAGTAAAATGAAACAAATTTGTATTAATTATAGCTTAGATCAACTAAATGAGGATCCGACAAACTTCACCGAACACTCTTCTACCCTGATAGACCTGATTATAACTAACTGTCAAAATTTTGTACCGTATACCGGTGTTGGGCCTCCTTTGCTTGATCAAATTCGTAACCATTGTCCTGTTGTTGGTAACATTAGTGCTCCTAAACCTGTCTTAAAATCTTTTAAACGTAAACTTTGGTTATATAATCAAGGCGATTTTGACAAATTTAGACAACTTTTAGCCGAAACAAACTGGGATGATATTTTTTCTACGGATGACCTTGACTTAATTGTCTCTGACATAAGTAATATTATTACAAATGCCACAGAACAGAGTATTCCGAACAAAATCGTAACCATTCGCAGGTCAGACCCAGTTTGGTTAACTAATGATATACGTCGTGTAATCAGGAAGAAAAATAGAGTGCACTTTAAAGCCAAACGTCATAATACACCGGAACTTTGGAATAAATTTAGAAAAATTAGAAATAGAGTCACTACTATGGTACGCCAAGCGCGAAATAAATACCAGGCAAAACTTACCGAAAAACTTATCATAGATAACCCGTCTAGTACTACTTGGTGGAAACTTTGTAATAAGATTTCAGGAATTAAGCCGTCTAAGTCTGATATACCACCGTTGCTTAGGGATAACATTATGATATCAAACGAAGAAGAAAAAGCGAACGAATTCAATAACTTCTTTGTTTCACAAACTGAACTTGACGAGCAAGACACCGTTCTACCTTTTCTTTACGAGACTGATTCTTCTTTAAGTGATATTAAACTTGTTCCTAGTGAAATTGAAGATGTTTTGTGCACGTTAAATCCTAGCATGGCCTCAGGGCCCGACATGATTAGTCCTCGTCTTTTGAAAGAGGCACGTACTCAGTTAAAACTGCCACTTTGTAGATTATTTAATTTGTCCTTAACTCGTTCATACTTTCCGTCGTGTTGAAAGAAAGCTAACGTCACACCTGTTTTTAAAAGTAATAACCCTAGTGATGTTAAAAACTATAGACCTATATCCCTCTTAAGTATTCTGTCTAAGTGTATGGAGAGATGTGTTTATAAACACTTGCATAACTACTTACTCCAATATAATATCATCACTCAACACCAGTCAGGCTTCACAAAAGGGGATTCGGCTATTAATCAATTAATTGATATTTGAAATGAATTCGGGAGGGCTTTGGATAGTGGGAAAGAAATAAGATTAGTGTTTTGTGATATCAGTAAGGCTTTTTATAGGGTATGGCATAGGGGCTTACTTTTTAAATTACAACAGTATGGTATTACTGGTAACTTACACCGTTGGTTTAGTAACTACTTATATGGTAGACATCAACGCGTTGTCCTGAATAATAGTTACTCAGAATGGAAACCTGTAAATGCAGGTGCCCAACAAGGGTCCATTTTAGGGCCGTTGTTGTTTATTTTATTCATTAATGACATAGTATCCGAGATAAACGCGTGTGTCAAATTATTTGCAGACGATACTAGTTTGTATCTTATTGTTGACTCGCCTGATAATACAGCCAGACTACTTATTGATGATCTCGATAAAATTCACAGATGGTCTAATAAATGGCTTGTCAAATTTAATCCCCGAAAAACCGAATCTTTAGTTCTCAGTAGGAAACTTACAAAACCTTATCATTCCCCTCTACTGATGGGCAATTGTAATATCCAAGAAGTGCCTTGCCACAAACATTTAGGGTTGTATTTATCAAATAATGGCTTGTGGCACGATCATATTGAATACATTGTTAAAAAAGCTTTTACTAGACTGAATATATTGCGGAAATTCCGTTTTCTGTTTGACAGATTTACTTTAGAGAAAATTTATTTCACCTTCATCAGACCTATTTTAGAGTATGGGGACGTTATTTGGGATAACAATATTCAAAGCCTTATCAACAGAATTGCAGAATGTGCAGATAGAAGCTATGCGAAATGTGACTGGTGGAACCAAACTAACTGCTATAAATAAACTTTACAATGAAACGGGATGGGAACCTCTAGCAACTAGGAGACAAAACCATAAGCTCACTTTATTTTACAAAATGATAAACGAACTTACCCCTTCTTACTTACAAAATTTAATACCACCGTCAGTGGATAACTTGCATACGCAATATACTCGGCAATCGAATAATTTATCAGAAATTCGCACAAAAACAAATTTTTATTCACATTATTTTTTGCCATCGACAGTGAGATTGTGGAATCAACTTCATACTGATACAAGAAATTCTCCATCCGTCGATATATTTAAAACCCGAAATAGCACCAAAGCCAAAAAGTGCCCTGTGTACTACAACGTGGGGACTAGACTGGGACAAATTTTGCATACCAGGTTGCGTCTGAGAAGTAGATCATTTAATGAGCATCTCTTCAGTCGCAACCTGATGGATTCTCCTAACTGTTCATGTGGTCGATTAGAAACTACAGCCCACTTTTTACTTACATGTCCAAAGTATGCAGAAACCCGTAACGAATTTTTATTCTCCTTTAACTGTCCTATTGTCATTGACTCTAAACTGCTTTTATACGGATCAGAAATCTTAAATATTGATCAAAATAAAGATATTTTCTTGCGAGTGCAAAAATTCATTATGAAAAGTAAAAGATTTGTCAATTAAACATAACATATATTATCTTCCTTCATAAACTTATATAAATACACGTATATGGTTGTTTTTTTTTTAATATAGAAAATAATATGATATTATGTAAAATGTCACAAACATGTATATTATTATTATGTGTTACTACTTTGTCGATTTACATAAGCTTTAATAGCTTGTTTCCAAATCCTTATTAGTGTTATTGTAATTGATTGTGTATTCTATGTATATTATGAATTTGATATAACTATGTTTAAACTATTATCAATAAACATCTGTATACTTTATAACATTTCCAATCGTTTATTAATAAACTGTAAAATCAAATTCCTTTGCTTTGATCAAACAATCTATAGTGAAAAAAGAAAATCTTCTCCATCTTAACACATTCGAATTTCCCATAAAATTTCCAAAGTTTTGATGGTTAAATGTTAAATATTCGGGTAGTTAATGAACAATTTCGGTGGCTTTTGTCATTAATTTTTATCGATCATTTATTCATTAAAATTTTAAAAAGCTTTTGGTTATATCGAAGCCTTTTGTTCTCGCAAAAATATGATAAACAGGCATTTTCATAAATAACAAAAAATACCAGAAGGTTAAAATGGAATATCAACTAGAACCGTATTTGTATTTTCATTTCATCCAGTACTAATCATTGGAATTAATACATCAGTTATGCAATTTGTAAACAATTATCTTTTTCAAGTAAAATATTTGTTATTTTTATTTTAATTTATTTTGGTTGAGTCTTCAGTAACAATTTGACTTTTCTATCAAGCCATGTGTACAATTTTACTCTGTTACATTTTTTTCAATATTTAAAAATTTTTTTAAATGTTTTTTTTCTCTAAATTCAGACACCATACATTTGAATTTACATGTTTTCCATAACATCTGATCTAATTACATGTAGTTATCATGTACATCCGGGAAAGGTGATGTCAGATTACAGGGCAGTTCTTACATTATAACATGTATATAAAAAGCTAAACATTCGATGGAAATCAGAACACTTCTACCAGTCTTCTCAAAAGTAAGTTCAATTTACTGTAGATTTGGAGTATAACATTTATACATTTACTCAATATTCGTATTTTTTCATTTATTGGTTTCTTTTTTTATTTTTAGTATTTAATTTATTATTATTATTTTTTATTTTTTGTAGTTTTTTTACTTAATTTGTCTTTGGTTTTTGTTTTCTGGTCTGTTTCGGAATGCCTTTGCTGTTGATACTACGATTTTAAGGTGAAAGTCTAGTAAATCTATAATTTACTTTATATAAATTTCTTGTGAAGGGCTTACATATTTTGTGATATTTAAATTCCACTGAATAAATGGAAGTAATCTTGGTAATATTTATAAGTATTATTATATGAAATTCTTAATCTAAAATTATCTTGAATAATTAATTTTTAATTAATACAAAAACAACTACACCTTACACGAATCTGTATGGCCAAGGGCAAAAAGATAACATATGTCCATGCATGTATTTTGATAATAATTTTGGACCTGCAGCGTTTCCTCGTAGCAATTTCAATTTCAATTTATACTATTTTTTTCATTTCAGAATTAAAAAAAAATAAAAATGAACAAGTCAATCCTGTTGGTTATCCTTCCATGCGTCATCGCCATGGCTGTTGCTCAGATGTACGTCAACACTGCTGATCCCGCCTACAGATATTACTACAACAACCAACTGAACGCATACAGACAACAGACTGGATTGTACAGAGCTGGAGGGCAAGCAGCCGCAGAACTTAGAGGTGCCAGGCTTCTTAACTACTGTAAGTTTACCAATAATCCTAGACATAAAATCAAAATATGAAACAATAATTATATAATCTAAAAGGTCATAGACCAAGACGGAAAAATGATGTGTGTAAAATTATATTTATCAATTGTGGCAATTAAATATATATTCGGAAACTGTAATGCACTTTTTATTAATATCTATGAATCTTTTATTTTGCCCTTTCAAATCAATCTAAATGCAAATAAACTTATGAAAAGCACGACATCAGATAGGCTTTTCTTAATTCAAAATTTGAAACATATTTCACACGTTCATTTTTCTAATCATTTTGTAAAAAATGAAGAAAGACTCAAACGAAACGATTAAATTAAATTAGTATATATTTTAAATTAATTGTTATCTTTAAAATCACATAGAATTCTGGAAATTGCTTGCTTTCTGACAGTTCTTTGTTTATATGCAAACTGAAAACTTTTTTCCTGGCCAATGGAAACAGACTGCATGTGTCGAATTATCGAGTACCAAAATGAATTCTAAAACATCATTTTATTCATGCTTTGAGCCAATGAAATATTTAAATCAATTTAAATTTAAATCACTTTACAATCAATGCATTAGTTTTGAAAATGTAAATTCTGTGTCAATAAACCTTATACCTTTCCAAATATTTTTTTTGGTATTACCACTGACATGTCAGTTTGAATTACTGTACTTGTATCATGCTATATATTCTGTTTGTTAATTATCCCTTAGGTTAATTAGGAATCATAACAAACCCTTAATCACAAGCTCAAATTATGTTTTTTTCTTTTTCAGTGTTCGGATTCCTTCTCCTTCTGGACCTTACCAATGTTACCGGAAATTCCCTGACATCTCTTGGTTAAATTGAGGTAAATATTTGATATTGAAATTGGTAATATCCGTCAACTACAGGGTACGAAAATGTCATTTCATGCAAGAAGTTGCATGAGTTTTGTAAACAAAAAACCAAACAATTAGACATTCTAGTTTATAATCGAAGTTGAAAAGAAATTACAAAAAATGTACTAAATTTGAGACAGTTAAAAAACAGAATCTGAGATATAGAACGCCTTATGAACAGCTAACCTTATCATAAAAATCAATGCACGATTAACAATGAATTATACAGAATTAACTTATCAAAGTGAGAGACATTGCACAGAAAACACAGAAAAAAAAACAAGGACAAATAATTCTAGGATATGAGACAGCCACAAGGCATTGATATATGAAACATCTATTCAAAAAACACTTATTAAAACGTCAGGAATGCGAAATTTTCTATGCCGTTTAACGAATAAAGATGAATTCAAATGTAAAACAAAGCAAATAAAAGTTTCTTTCTCTAATTTCTGTCCTGTTTTCACGTTTCTTGAATAGTTGGAGAAATACTGTTCTCCTCTATAGAGAGAATGTTGTTCTTGGCAAGTGATTGGATGCATTTCAATATCAATGACGTCAAATATGTTTGCCCTTTTCCGACTTAACCATTGTGACGTCATGAAAAAAGGCAAGCATGCCTGATGACGTCACGCTAAAAGAACACATTTATTTCGGATCATCAGAAAAGGGGGTTATATCTATGTCCAAAATCTTCTTGAAATCATTAGAGAAATAAAATCTACAACCGTATCTCATGAGAAACGACATTTCTACACTCTGGATAGTTAAAATTTCAAATATTGTAAACGCTCGGCGAGCCTCACGTTTAAAAATTTGGAAAGTGTAGTGTAGAAATGTCATTTCTCACTCGATGCGGGTGTGGATTCTATATTTACATAATAAAAAACTAAATGATGGAATGTTTGTTCTCGAAAAATATTTCCAACAGTGAAAAACTGTATGTTTCTAATACCAAAATGGCGGAAATAAATATATAATCCGAGTAACATTTATAATTATTTATTATTGTTGTTTGTTAATATCATTATTATTATTTCCATCGTTGTTCTCGTTGTTATTGATGTTATGGCTGTTGTTACTGTTTATACATACGATTTTCCTTTTTATTTACAGATGGTTGTCGTAAATACAGCAATGCATTATACTTATTCAATCTTGCTTTACCAAACTACAAAATCTTCTCAACGTAAATTACAGTAAATATCAAGTTTTACAGATCGGAAAGAATTTTCTTTTGCAAACTTGACAATCAAAGAACCTAACCATTGAAACTAAATTATTGACGGATCGACAAGGTTAGACAACATTAAACCAATACTTTCAATTGGTGTCGATTTATTATGACAATTTTCAGCCTTTTCAGAGCATTCTTGAAAATAATATTTATTACTTAAAGTTGCCATTGTTTTACTTTTATTGTTTGGTATATTTAATCTGTGATATGTAAAATAATGTATTTATTTAATTAAATCAATTTCAACATATATGTTGTGTTTTATCACCAAAGTGCTTATAAACAGATTATTTACAAAAGTGTCAAAACAGGTAAATGTAATCGCAAAACAGAGATTTATTTAAGCAGATTATGAAAATTTTCCGAGATATGATAATATTCCTTGTTTTCAAGGATTTACCCCTCTACCGGTTAATACCCTGAATAAATTTCTTTTATTTCAGCCAATACTGTTGTCTCTCTTTGTGTACTTAACCATGAAATCGTCGGAATAATTTTGTTACATGTTTTTTTTTAAACTGAAACTTGAAACTTAAAACATTTCAAATAAGCAGGTTACTGAATTGGCAATAAAAAGTCGGCTCAAGTAATTTTTTTCTGTGCAGATCAAATCAAAATAAAATACGTGTAAAACAAAGCATAACCCCAAAATGTTAAAAGGAAGGATGCCTTGATATATTTTAATTTTTTTGGTGTTCAGGATCATTTCCTGTAACAAAAAGCAAGGATTCCTCTACATTGTTTCTTACAACAACCATTGCTCCTGGTCATGTGATGATATGGTTAAGGCACTAAATCCCATGGTAGACATTTTTATGTTCGTTATGGCACTATTATTTAAAAACATGTCTTTAGAATCACCCTGGTTATTAATTGTGCACCTCCCATTGCAAATCTTTTTTATGTTTTTTTAAGAACGGGACTTCATGAAATAAATTACAAAACGGAACTGTACCAAACAGTGATAAACTTATTTTAATTTTCAATAATAACAGCAGGTACATTAACGATATCCTTACTATTGACAATCCCCGGTTTATAGATTATGTCGACACCATGGCGACGTTCATCTAGCTCCATGCTCCATGTGTACATATCTCAACTATAACGATTCCCACGTGTTTGTTCTACCCTTGACGATTTTGATGAGAGTATCCTTACTCTCACATCAAAACTTTTACAACAAGGTGTCAGATGTCAGATGTCATTAATTATCAGTTTTTTAAAACAACTTTGAGTTCATGTTCTTCCAAACTTTTCGATTTTATCTGCACTGAAGATACATAAGTTGTCGAAATGTGCATATGTAGAATTTAAATTCATAGTAACTTCGGTATTAAGTCATTTATGAAATATTTTAAGAAGTTTTACTGAAAATATGACTATTTGATATCCAAATATGACGTTACTCGCAAAAAATTCATGACAAATGGCATTTCTCATCCTCGATTGTATGGAAATGTTGTTAAAGTACCAGAAACTGATGAAAACAAATCCAGAGAAACTGTGACGTAACTTACACTCTTTACACAATAATGGATATCGACGGGACATTCTACGCGAATCCGTTAAATTGGCTTTGTATTCCAATGACATGAAGATTCTACAAATATAATGCCTCTCACTGATTCCGGCGATGTCTACTGAAATAGATAACGACTTTTTACCAAATACTTCAGGGAGTTTTGAGTTTGATTTTTCTTTCATAGTGCGACAGTGTTTTACCAGTAAACTAGGGTCCTTGAGCTAGCCGGCAGTTTAGCGGCGAGCACTCTCTGACCCAACTTCCTTAATTACGTTTTGTGTTTTGTCATATTCTTTTCTTTTTCAAGATAGTGCTCATAAAAGAAGTAGACTACCTGTATTGGATTTCATTTGTTTGTTTATTATACTTTAGGGAAACGGGAAAGAGAGAGAGGGGAGGTTTGGTTACCAATAAACCTGTATAACCTAATTGATAGCTTTTGTTATTACCAGTACCTAGTCAGGCTTTCCCGAGACCCTATCGTCATCTATGTCTCTGATCTTTTATGTGCTTTTTCGAGTGCAATTTCCATGTGGATTGTGGCACGTGATTATAATTTTTGGACATTGTGGGTCTAACTGTTATCGTGACTTTATGATACTCGTTTTTTATAATTAGTTATTTTCATTTCCATGGATAAATGTCATTTTCGTCATTATCAAATATTTCATTTTCATAATGGTTAATATTACGTTTGGAAAAAACCTAATCATCAGTATTGTAAATGAATTAGGAACAAATATATTCCAGGCTGATAAAACAAACCTAAGATATATCATCCTGCTATCTTGTTCAAATTACTAGAGAAAATGAAATCTTCACATTTGCACAAAAACCAGGTCATAGAATTATTTGAACTTGTTCGAAATTATGATGGTGGACATGGTCAAACCGGTGCCAGAAGCCGTCTTGAACTTACTATGAGGTATGAGCAAACCTCATTGTTGAAGGCCTCATGGTGACCTGAAGATAAAGAACAACAATAAAAGCGTTGTTCCTTTGCTTGTTTTTACCATGTATTTGTAGACACTTTGTCTCATGTACATTTACTCCATATCCTTTCATTCACCATGAATAATATTTCAGCATTAAAGGTTGAAGAAACGTATCATCTCGTACTAAGATAATATGAACATTATTATAACAAACACACTTTTTTAATTCACATGTTGCACAGCATGTATACATTGTATAGGTGTTTGTTTTCTTTTCATGTTTTTGTTTAGCATGTCCCTTAGCTGGGAAGAACAACTATATCCTACTTACATAATTTCAGCATCACTTGTTATTTCAATATATGCAATGACACATAATTATAACACATAACATAAAAGAATAAATAAAATCATGCCAGCATAGAGGCAACACAAAAAAAAACCGAAAAATACATGTGAAGCAGTGTAAGATAACTGGAATAACTAAGCTTTCAAATTAAATATACTTGGCTGTGCCACTGTCATTAATGGATCTACATATACATTAATTTTTAACTTTGGTGCTACCTATGTGTGTGCATGTTTGTTTTTCTGTGTATTGTAGACTTAGTAAGTTGTTTAATATAATTTAAAGAAGTGCTGAAGCTAGTAATCATTTATTCAAGAGACACTCTTAAGGGAGTACGAGCATCAGCTTTCAGAATCATGAGGCATCATTGGTTTTATCCATGCAAGCAATATCTTTGGGCATTGATAATATTGTATTGGTCAAATATCCATAAAATAACCAACGTAGAAACCCGATCAAGTTCCAATTACATTTTCATATATTTTCAGAAATACCTGTAGCTAATAGAAAATGAAGGTAAATTTATAGAAAGAAGCGTTACCGTCAAAATGTTTACCTCTTATTTGTCAAACATTTCTACATTGATACTCATCGGGCCTTACTTTGGGGATCATCGGTGTGTTTACGATGTTGTTGCTATTAAGGTTAATGAGGACACCATACCTCGAAAAACAATTTACCATTTAAATTTCTTTGTTTTTGGATATATTGTAGTACTATAGTAGTTTGCTGATACATGAAATTTTCAAACCCCCTTACCAGTTTTTTTCTTGGGATATAAAGGGCAAGAGTTACCTGCCCCCTGGTGTACATGGGCATTAACAACAACGGTATATTAGGGCAGACTGTAATGTACATGTTGTTAATAGGGTAAAAATAACCATCAGTGCTAGAAGCTGTGACTATTGAATATGCTATAACATAGAATATATTTTGATATTACCACCTCGTAGCTTCAAAATTTACCCAATACTTCATTAATTTGCATTTTTACGCCTTTTTGGCCCTTGCCGGACCATATTTCATGCCATGATAAAAAATTGTGTCATTTAAGATTTATTTTTTTTCATTGAATATATCATTTGAAATCACAACAATAATATATTAAAAACCAATTTAGCAAACCAGGCTTTTAAGAGACCTAAAAGCGTTCAAAGTTGACAACATTGCCCCCCTTCTAAAAAAATTTGGCCGTCACTAGTACAAAAACCGGAAGTAATATTACCAGCTGGGCTTGTAGCACCAAAACCAATCTACCATAGTCATGGGACTGTATACGGTCTGCACTTGACTAAAACAGGAAGTTGTAAATTGCACATGCCAGACTGGAAGTGGATACTTTCTTGCCTACTGCTAAACATAAATTCAAAGAAGGCTGTCATTTACAAATTCTAATTTTATGATATATTGTTTAGCTCGACACCTGACCCCGTAGGAGTCCAATAGAGACCGGGATCGTAAGTAGTTTGTATTTCCTATTGGCCACCATTTTGTCCAGGCGTGACCAAATAAGCTGTATATAGGTATATTTCGGATGATGTTGTCTTTATGGAGGAGTTGATATTTCTTTTTTTTCTTGTTTGGCGGGTCTTTATAAAAAGGAAATCAACAATGGCTTGTTCTGGGAGTATTTCTTTCACTTCTGCGTTAATTATAGTTAAGTGGGAGATAGCATTTGCTGTTCTAGGGCGATTTCCCTCTCCCTACAATTTTCTTGTTTTAGTCTATCATTAATTCCCCTTTTCTAATTCCATTGTAAGCTTAATTTTATTTTTTTCACAACTATCTCTCTATTTTATTTAATTTTTACAGTTATTTTCCCCTTTTGCATTATTATTTTCCTTGTTGTCGCCTTAGTTCAAGATTATCATCCATTTTCATCCCATTCAGAGCAATTTAAATTTTTCCCGGAATTTTTCTGTTTCCATGGCAACGGTTGCATTTTTGAGATTTTTAAGACAAAAACACAATTCTACACATGATAAGTAACCTTCCTGTCAAATATCATTAAATTTGGAGCAATTTGAAAATTTCCCGCCATTTTCGGTTCCCATAGCAACGGTTGCCATTTTGATGCTTTAAACACAAAAACTCGTTTCTACACGTGCTAAGTAACATTCCTGTCAAATTTCATTCCATTTTGAGCAATTTTAATTTTTTTCCCACCATTTTCTGGTTTGATCACGTGACAGCTGTCCTCATTAACCTTAAACAGGATTTTAATATCACAAAATCTGAAATCCATGAACTGCAAAAACGTAAATCAAACAATTGTATAATTATCAGCAAAGTTACTGACTAGATCAAAGTTACTATATCAAAGAGGGTCTTAGACAGTTAACAAAAAATATATTCTATAAAGACATTAATCTCCCTCAAATACCATAGATCATAAAAACAACCACAGACATTATTCACAGATTACATGAAGGAAAAATGATTGACATTACGTCAAAATTTTGACAATTGATCTAAATAAGCCTGCGCAAGGCAAATTCTTTCTACTGCCACAACTTCATAAATGTCCGTTCAATATTTTACGGAAATGGAACATTGACATTGATTGGACATAAAATGCAACATTGACAGCTGAAACATCTATTCCATTCTATTGTTCTTAATGCGGTACAGCTTTACAAAACATAGGCCATTTGATCGATTGCATTCGTTCTAGAAAGTATACATATCAGCATGATCAGAGACCACGATTTCCGGCCATATTTAAGCATATTTTGAAAATGGCTGAATGGCAATACTTCTTTGAAATACTGTATAGCGTGTAATTTTCGTGGGTCAAAAGTTTCGATGATTTGAGTAAAAAAAGAATAGCAAAAATTTAAATTTTCGCGGATTATCTAAGGTCCCATATATATCATAATAATACATAAAATATTTGCGGAATTTATTTTCGCAATTTTATTCCATCCGCGAAAATAGGCAAAAATTAAAAAAAACGCGAAAATTGTCCGCTATACAGGACTATGTACAATATATAAAAAAAGTGTGTAAATCCAATTATTAATCAACATTGAAGCACACGCGACAACAAAAGACTTAAAAGCTCATATTTATGACAAATTTATACATTGCGATAGTGTTTTAACAGCAGACTAGGCTCCTTGAGCTAGCCGGCAGTTTAGCGGCGATCACTCCTTGACCCATCTTTCAAATTTACGTTTTGTTTCCCCAATTTTCTTTTCAAGATTGTGGTCATGGACTTAGTAGTCCACCTGTATGGGTTTTATTCGTATGTTTATTATACTATAGGGAAACGGGACAGAGAAAGGGGAGGCTTGGGTACCCTTAAACCGGTTTAAACCTAACGCTGGCTTTTGCTAGTGCCGGTACCAGGTCTGGCTGTCCCGAGTTCCTATCGTTGTTTACGTTTGTCTTTTGTATTTCTATTGTGTTTTTTTTCTTGTACAGTTCCTATATACTTTGTGGCATGTGGCTATGTTTTTGCCCATTGTAAGTGTTTCCTGTTATCTTTTTTATTTGAATCGCGACAGGCGTCTACGAAGTTACATCGTGTACTTAGTGAAGGAAGTTGATTTTAGGAACTTTCATTACCCTTTTTACTTTAGTTGTATTACTCAAGGTAATTCTTATCCCCGATTTTACAGAAATGCTTTTAGAAATACCAAAAACTGAGGGAAAAATCCAGAATAACTGGGACGCAACTTACATGCCTTAGTTAAGACGGGATATGGACAGGATATGCTTCATAAATACGTTAAATTCGCTTTGAAATCCAACGACCTGAAGATTTTACAGTCATGCTGGCCTCTCAATGATACTGTCGATGTCTACTAAAATACATACTGATTCTTTACTAAATCCTTCGAGAAGCTTTGTGTTTTGTGTTTGCTATTCTTCGGTAGTGTGATAGTTTGATACCAACATACTAGCCGACAGTTTAGCTGCTAGGATTTCCTGGTCGATCTTTACTGTGAATTTAGTTTTCTGCATATGGCCATTTCAACAATGTATGTCTCTTCAGTGCAGATCGAATCAAAACATTTGGAAATCAATAAACCAAAGTATGTGCAAAAGCTGATAGAGAACATTTACCAATAGGGTCTAAATAAAAAGCTGAAATCAGCTAAGGACAGACCTGTGCAAGAGGGAGATTCTCCTTGGTTTTAAACAAAATTTTCTTTAATTGAGATATCGCAATTTTTTTTTAATAAAGTCGGTTTTCGGGCCAGCACTGAAGCACTGGCTACAGGGTTTGTGAATACCCTCGGTGGCTAAATTTCCACTAGCAGATGCAGCGGTCAAGCGCACGCGGTATTGAATATCAAAATACCGAAGTTATTGTTAATTTAGTTTCTGCGAATGGCCATTTCGACAATTTATCTCTCTTCAGTACATATCAATAAACAAAATTTGGAAATCTATAAACCAAATTGCAAAAGCTGTTAGAAAACATTTATCAATAGTTAATTGAGGAGTAACACATATTTGGCTTAAGCTGATTTTGGCTTTTTATTTAATTCCTAATGATTATTGTTCTCAATCAGCTTTTAGAAATATTTTGGCTGATGATGTTTCAAACTCTTTTATTGGATATTCACTGAAGAAACAATATCTTTCGAATAAACTATCTTCATACATTAAATTTACAGTAATTTTGGTATACTATTATATATCCAACACGCAACAGATACTTGACCCTATTACTTTTCCCTATTAGAATGATTAGAGCAAATACTTTCTCCAGTCGTCCATTACTGTTGCCATTTTCGTATCGGAAACAAACTTATTCTATAATCAATGCCATATTTTGTTTAATTTTATGCAGTAAATCGTCATAAGACCTCTCTGAATGATGCGGGCATATGCCGTTTTGAAGGTATGCTTTCATCATCGGCATTTTATTGCCCTAACTATGACGTACCATTTCAATTCAAATGTGATATTTCTTTTATCATACATCAAGATGTTGCTTGCATAGAGGAGAAGATACAAATAAAAAAATGCATTTGATAGGCATTCTTGCATTTCATCATAGTAGCAATAAACAATGAAAAGGTATGCAGTAAATGCACATGGGGCAAAATCTCATCAACTACATGATAGAAAAAAGCAATGAAACAACCCTTTTATTGTTGTTCTTATCTTGGGGTCACCATAAGGCCTTCAACAATGAGTAAGCTCATACCAGAAAGTTCAAGATGGCCCCTAGCACCGGTTTGAGCGAAATTCATTGCTTTTTTATTGGCAAGTCTGCCTTACAAAAACAAGAGTATAAAATAGAAGTGAGAACCAAACCGTCAGTTCAAAACGAACAATCCAAGGGCATTGGAAACATCGGAATAACAAAGAAACAAAAACAAAATAACACGAGCACGGCACAGAAATGAAAAATGAAGACACACATATCAATTGTATAAAGAGCATTGAGATTTTGTAAAGGACAATAATTACTTGACATAAATATGGAAAGACTGGAAGTATTCTCTGGACATTTTTTATTGGATTTTACATTTTTTTTAACATTGTTTGAACCTCAAAATTAGGGAGAGCAACCACAAATTTCATAAAATGAAAATAACATTTGAAGGCTTCATACCTGCCTCCATTTATATTTGTTTGTCTGGTATATATGTACAAGGTACCGTAATGTACCAATATTCAAGTGTCACAATCCATTTAAGTATGTATTTGTAGAGACTTTGTCTAATGTGCGTGTACTCCATATCATTTCATTGTTCATTAAAGACCACAGTTTGTCTCTCCTGCAGTGTGTAGATCGTTAAAAAATACCCATGCGAAAGATGTATGCAGTTATGGTTTACTTGTTTTGAGAGAATATCTCAAGTCCAAACATTTTTATACTTTCAAATTTTGGCATTCTTTCATTTTTAAATGTTACTCCATCCATTCTGATTATAGATAATAGTGTTACACGCAGCTGTTTATAATATGAATGATAATATATTGGTTAGGTGAGCTGCAAAGGAAGAACATATGATTCTGACACCTTTATAATATAAATAAGTCTGTTTACAATGCCCAATCTCACTATTTTATTTTGCAAAGTTTTAACAGTTCCTTAATATACAATTATGGTTATTTAACTCCTACTCCTCTTAGTTTTACAGAGAGTTTGGAATAATGGTACATTAATTGTATTAAACTGGTGTGCTGTTTGGTAAAATATTTCATATATCAAAAAATGATAGCCATATTTTTGAACATTTTCAGTTCATCGACGTATTTTTGAAATCAGTTCTTAATTCGAAGTCATTTTTTAAATTTCATATTGTAGTTAGTGTTTAAAGGTCAAATCGTGTTGGTTAATGCAACCCGATGCAAGAGGCCGTCTTGAACTAAATGCGAGGTATTAGGAAAGCTCATTGTTGAAGGCTTTATGGTGACTTCAAGATGAAAAACAACAATAACAGCGTTGGTCAATTGCTTTTTTACTATGTCTTTGTAGAGACGTTGTCTCGTGTACATTTGCTCCATAACCTATCATTGGTTATTGATAATGTAAAAGGAAAACTGACAAAAATATGCTAAAAAGTGCGCAATTGTCAAACGATTTTTTGTTTGATTCTTTTATGCAGACATGCTGTGTAGTTCTTTTGCAGATAGTGACTTGTAATTATAATTTCAGCCATTGCAAGTGTTTCCTGTTGTCCCCTTTATTTCATGCAACGGATTACAATGTTTGTAAGAGTGCTTTGACCGATATGGTATGCTTCATGACAACTTTGCATCCATGACAAAAATGATGTATAACTGGGGATGGATCTTGCGTTGTTCAACATATAGCAAGTGAATTCCGCTTTAACCGGTGCTAGGCTTACTATGAGGTAAATGTATTTGCTCCTTGTTGAAGGCCTCGTGGTGTTTTCAAGAAGAAAAAAAAAACCAATGACATCGATGTTTCATTTGCTTAAATTTTACCATGTATTTATAGGGATTGTCCCATGTACATTTACCCGATATCCCTTTGTTTGTTCATGCTAAACAAAGGTTTAAACTGATCGCCCCATTCTTAAGAAATTTAAGTCGTTCATTTTTAGGCAAGTTATATGATTCGAACTATGTTTATTCCAGTCAACAATAGAACCTATTTTTGCACAATCTGGAGAACAAAAACAAAAAAAACAAAAAACAAAAAACAAAATAAAAACAAAAAAAACAGAAGTAGCCGCTGGTTCCTAATAACTGCACAAATTTTGAGAGTTCAACACAACTCTGAATTCTGCCTTGCTGATAGCAACAGAAGTATCAAAATTAAAAATTATATTGTTTCGGTATTGATATCCTTGAAAAACATGCCTAACAATGATACAATATTGTATCTTGTATCCATATAATTTTTAGTTTTTTCTTCATATCTTTCATAACTACGACTAGACAAATGGTATTTCATTACATAAAATTATCATGTACAACCGGAAAAGTTTGTGCCAAATTACAGGACATTTCCTGCATTAAGAAACGTATATAAAGATATTGACATTCAACTGAAATCAGAACACTTTTGCCAGTCTTCTCAAAAGTAGGTTAGTTTAATTGCCGTTTTAATATTACAATATTTCTTCTTATTATTTTTTTTCTTTTTGCTTCGGTTTTTGTTTTTCTTTATTTTCTTTTTTGCTTATTTTGTTTTACTTGTGGTAGATCGCATTTAATGGTTCCTGTTTGTACCATTTTTTTTAAAATATTGTTTCGAAAATCGATCATCGACATAAAAATTGATATAAACTCCCGATCAAGGTCATGTGCTATTGAAAAAAAAAAATATCTATTTTATTTCAAGGCCCTACTTTTTTTCGTTGCGAGTCAATATTATAAATATTTTATTACGCTGTAGTCTTTATTTAAAAAAATATCATGTATCAATTATAATTAATTAGATGTGATTATATAAGAAATATGTTAAGCTATTGAGCTTAAACTTAACATCAATGTATTGCTACAGGCAAACATATGCTTGGTTCAAAATCAAATAAAACTGACGTGTAACGTTTTATGATAAAGAATTTATTGAAAGTTCAATAAAATTGTATTATGATTTCTTGTTTTCCAGAATAAAAAAAATAAATAAAAATGAACAAGTCAATTCTGTTGGTTATTCTCCCATGCGTCATCGCTATGGCTGTTGCTCAGATGTACGTCAACACTGCTGACCCCGCCTACAGATATTACTATAACAACCAACTGAACGCATACAGACAACAGACTGGTTTGTACAGAGCCGGAGGTGCAGCAGCAGCTGAACTCAGATCTGCCAGACTTCTTAACTACTGTAAGTTTACTCATTTTTTTAGACATGGCATCAAATTTTTAAAGAAAGGTAAAATTAATCGTAAATGTCAAACAATTTCAACAGAAGAATGACAAAATATGTATTATTTGTCGGCGTTTTCATGTAATTTCTTAATTGTTATTCCAATTGGCGGAAGATTGTGTAATAAATATTCTGAACTTCAAATTAATGTATTTTCTTTTGCAGTGTTTGGATTCTTGCTTCTCCTGGATCTTACCAATGTTACCGGAAACTCACTTACAACTCTTGGTTAAATCAAATTAAGATAAATAAGGTAAATATAGATAAGATAAATCACTAATGAAAAGAGCAAAATGCAGCATGAGCAATGATAAATATAAGCAACACACAATCGTGTACAAAAATAATCAATAAACAGAACAACAATATAATGTATGGTACAAAAAATACAATAAAAATTGGACCTCAAGATTCAAATTTATATATATTTTTTCAAAACGCTATCGATGATTATTCCGTGTTTTACCTACATGTATACGTAGATAAACGTCACAAATATATGACATTCTATATTTTTTTTCAAGACAATTGGAGGTTAATGTAAACAAAGAAAACAAATGTTAAAGAAATAAATCGAATTCAATTTATCTCAATGACCCTAAGCAATTTGTACATGTACATTGTACATGCAAAAATAATCTGATAGTGAGAAACTTTCAAACATGTTCTTACAAAAATCTCTCTCCGACATATATCTAAATTTTGTGTAATATTATTATGATTGGTCAGAAGAAATTCAAATTCAGATAATTCATCGGTCAATATCGTATTTTATCAAATAATCATCACCGTTGGTGGCATATCAGGTGACAGGATCTATCCAAATGAAATTATGAAATATAATTGATATGTTATAATTATCATTACTATTTTTGTACTTCGAATATTATTGCTTTTATTGTGGTTGTTAAGTAATAAAAAACATATATATTTTCTTTACAGATATTTCCTGTCAATGCAGTATTGGATGTTTAGTTTTCCATGTTGCTTTAACAACAAATTCTACTAGACGTTGGTAGTTAAGATTGTTAAGTTTTAACAACTTTCAATCATTAACATAAATAAATTAAGATGGACGATTGTCAATAAGGAACCTCGGTCGGTTATCTCCTGTACCAAGTTAGTTTTGTATGGTTCAAAGTTTTAAGGTAGATAGACAGTAATATTCATATCCATGAGATTTTGTTGTAAGTCGGCACAATTTGAGAACGAGTCCTACTTATCTGAAATCTGTAATAAAAACTATGGGTCACCATGCTTCCTTTTTCCAGAATTGAGATCAAAGTTTGCCGATTTTTAGCCATTTTTCACCTAAATTTACATAGAATGCACGGGGAAAATATGGAAAAGCAATTTTTAGCTTAATAGAAATGAACTTTTTATCCATGAGAATTTGATGTAATTTTGTGAAAAGATAGTTTATGATGTAATTTATTGGTAACAATAAAAAAATGTATATGTCACCATGCTTTTAACGGAGATATTTTACAAAGTTTCCGGATTAAACATTGTTTACGGGAAAAGGGAGTTAATTCGCGGCAAAGTAAAGGAAATATGACGTTTCACATCTGTCATTCAATTATGACGTCACAAAGGAAAAGCCGTCAAATTCACTGTTCCGGCCCGAAAATTAAACCTACCCCGTATCCGACTTTATTTTTCTAATGCGCGATTGAATTGCGCAGCGCAACAGTGTCTATCTACCTTAATTAGCATATCAATGCCCTCTTTTGATATCTAAATTAAAATTATCTAAATAACTAACCTGGTACAGGGAGATAACCGACCGAAGTTTCTCATTAATTTTGACAATGATCAGCATTTTCCAGTGTTTTGGGAAGTAAAGTCTATGACAAAGAGTATAAGTTATGAACATTTCTTTTTTATAATCTGTGATATGTAAAATAATTTATTTATTTAATAAATCAATTCAATAGGATGTATTTAGTTTTATCACCAAACCGCCATTAAAGAAGATCGATATGAGCATGAAAATCATGATTCAACTCAAGATAATGTATAACTTTTAACCGGCAGCCAAGCAGAGATTTTCGTTTATCATCTGATATACTCACTGTTTCTTTTTATTAGTGTAAACATATTTTATTAATTAATTGTTACAAATAATACAAAGCACAAATATATAAATACACATACATATTACAAAATCAATTAATTAATGGGATTCGAAAACAAGTTTCGAAAAACTTATATAAACTCGTCTCCCTTAAATGCAGTCGTTTATTTCATGAATTAACTCGAAGAATAGAGAACAGAATTACTATATGTGCTAGGTATATGAGTACAAAAAGTAAATAGAGGATAAGTGAATCTTTTTATTGAACCGGGTCTTTCTGCTAGTACTACATTTCTTGATAGGTCGAATTCTTTCTTTTGTTTTCGTTATTTCTGTCGTCTGCCTTTGCGTGTGATCAGGAACACATTTCTGCTGATGTTATCAATAAACCGGTATCTACATGGAACAAAAGTATATTTGAGTAAAACTTTAAATGTATTTAATGCAAGTTGTTGACCTGAATTATTATAGCAAAGATAACAGGAAACGCTTACTATGGCCGAAAATTACAATCATATGCCACAATCTACGAGGGACAAAAGACAAGCGTATACAACGATAAGGACTCGGGACAGATGAAATTGGTACCGGCACTAGCAAGAGCCAGTGGTAGGGTTAAACCCCCTTTCTCTATCCCATTTCCCTAAAGTATAATAAACATACAAGTAAACCCAATACAGGTAGACTACTAACTCGAAAACCATAATCTTAAGACAGAAAGGATAAGGCAAAACGTAATTTAGAAAGATGGATGGTTCAAGTAGAGCTCGCCGCTAAATTGTCGTCTAGCTCAAGGAGCCTAGTCTGCTGGTAAAATACTGTCGCACTACGGAAGGAAAAACAAATTCAAAACTTCCCCAAGGGTTTGGTAAAGAATCACCATGGATTCAAGGAGAAATCGGCAGTATGAGTGAAGGCCAGTATACCTGTAAAATTTTCAAGTCCTTGGATCCGCAAGCCAATTTATCGGAATCATGAAGAATATTCCGTCAATATCCCCTATTACGTAAAGAATGTAAGTCATGTCCCAGTTATGCTGATTTTTTTATCAGTTTTTACATTGTTTTACAACATTTCCGTAAAAACGAGGGTCACAAATGTCCATAGTAATAAGTTGTTTGCGAGTAACACCATATTTATATATCAAATATTCATATTTACTATCAAACATCTGAAAGTGTTCAACAATCTATGAAATCGGTATCCTTGTAATAAAGAATTGGATGTGATAGTAAGGCTACGTTCACTATGGTCGCCAAGAGTAGAACAGACTCTAGCGAATCCTAGTAATTGAGATATATGCACCAGTATGATGTAGCTACAGGAACGTCGCCGTCAGGAAAAGGAAAATCAGTACTAGTGAAATGAAAATTATCCCTTTTATCATAAATTTTAGTTTCAATTTTATTGGAGTCAACGATGATAGTAAGAACAAGAAACGGGCAGTATTTAGATTCACTGTTTGTTTTATTAAGTTTCAGTTCTTGTGGTAAATGAGGTCGTCAAAGTCTGAAAACTTTGGGTTGTCAATAGTAAGGATATTATCGATGTACCTGCCTGTTGTTATCATTGAAAATTTGAATAAGTTGATCACTGTTTTGTGCGGTTCCATTTTGTAGTTTTTTCATAAAGTCCCGTTCGTAACAGAACAGAAAAAAATCTGCAATGAAAGGTGCACAATTTTTACCCATTTCCAATGACCTGTTAATGAACGATGTTGCCAAAAAAGAACAAATATATTGTCTAGCAAAAAAATCAGTTGCTTTTATCATGTCATCGAAATACCAGGAACAATTATTTTTGTGGGTGATATTAGAGAAGGATCTTTGCTTTTTATTAAAACAAATGACTTATGTACCAGAAAAATTTGAAAGCCTATTTACTTAAGAATAATTTCCTAGTTTCCTTATTGTAGTCATCGTAAGGAAAATAGTATCCATCCTCACATTCACTCATAAGTAAGGATATTATATTTTGAACCGAAAATGCTATAAAATATCAATCGTAAATAATGGTAAATATTTCAGTTATGGTTAAGAAGTGTACCAACATGTATTAAAAGTTGAATTCAGATTGAGCACGATAAAAAAACAAACAAACAGTTATTTGTGATGTGCTTTCTTGTAAAACCTTACTTGGTAATTCAGGAGGCTTTTCAACGAGAACAGAGAGCTATATATTTCCTGATAATAATATATTTGCTAATAATACAAGAATCCATTTATCTTTTGTTGTTAAATGGCCACTGGTTAAGATGCAGAATTGTGATTTCCTAATTCACCTTTATCTCAATTATGTTAGTATTTGGGAAAAACACCACAACGATATCGCAGAATAAGATGTGTACAGGAAAATAAGTCAACAATTATTTTGAACTGGTTGCTATAATGAATAAAAATAAGTTTAAAATGTCAACTGTGTTGCCCTTTTTTCAACATGAATTATAATGAAATTAAATTCCAGTCAATAAGAGATATTTTTAATATATCACTTACATCCTTGGGAGTTGATGAGTACAAAACACGCAAGTCCAGACACATGGCAAAAAGGAGAAAAAAAAGATAAACGAGTATATGAGACATCCAGAAAAAATACAAAAATTAAAATACTTCAAACTTAAACAACTACAGTGTGAACTCCCGTAAAACCGAGAGTAACGTCAAATGACAAAGACCTGTCAGTACGTCACGCTGCATATACAGCAAATATTTATGTGCTTACGAAGACCCTTTTCGTACTTAAAGTAATAGCTTACTCCGTTGTCAAGATGATTGAAATGTATCTCTTAACAACTCCGAATCAAATGAGACGTTACATTGAAGCATGTTTGTACAAATGTATGAGAGAATAAAATGGAGAAGGAAATTGGTGTGTTTATGTTTGCTTTTTAGCTCACCTCACGAAGTGATGGGGGCTTATGTGATACCCCGGCGTCCGCGTCCCCGTCTGCGACTGCGTCTGCGTCCGCGTCCGGTTAGGTAGAATGGTTAAAGTCCATTCCCGCTTACTGACATGCCCCACATCAACCATATTGGTATGCCTGATGTATTTTTGGATGACGACTGGAACGCATGCTTCGGATGCTGTCTCTGACCTACATTTAACGCATGAGCGACTTTGTTAGGTAGAATGGTTAAAGTCCATTACCGCTTACTGACAATTCCCACATCAGCCATATTGGTATATATGATGAATTTTGGGATGACAACAACAATGCGTATTTCGGATTCTGTCTCTGACCTACATTTTACGCATGAGCGACTTGGTTAGGCAGAATGGCTTTTAAGTCCGTTCCCGGTTACTGACACGGCCCACATCAACCATATTGGTATGTATGGTGTATTTTGGGATGACAACAACATTGCATGACTGAATCTGTTAAAAAGAATGATTAAGTCCATTACTGTTAACTGACATGTGCAACATGTAACAATGCTGCGCAACGAGGTGAGCTTAGCAGGCTGTTGCTGCTTTCTATGTTTATTATTATACATTTGTCCAAAAATGATGTATTCTGATTTTCAATGAATTGAAAGTCGTACAGACAATTATTTTTTTACGATTAAAAGCTGATAGTTAAACTTTATTTGGAGACAGATCAGTCCAACCAACACGTCTTTCAGCGTCCATGAAGATCAGTCCAATAACTAAGTTATTCAACTTCTATAAGGAGAACCATTAGAAAATTGACTATGTATTCATGGTTACAGCCAAAAATTCCTTGAAAATATTAATTATTTAGAATAAATACAATTTGAGTCCTTTTCAGCACAGATTTCCATTAAGGATGTTTTCTTGTCAATTTGCAAATGAATAGGATTTAAAATGAATGTTACTTTTTATTAGAAAACAGAAAGAGAAGGAAATGGACGTAATAAAAAAATACCGAGTAGAGTGGTCAAGAGCCTAAGTCTATGAAACATAAAGACATATCAGGTGGAAACCAGCGTCGAAATATATTGTCAACCGCAATGGTCCTGACTTGGTTCAGGTATTTCAACAGAAATGGTGGGTTAAACCGGTTTTATGGCATGCCAAACCTCTCTTAGTAATTTAAAGTAAAAAAAAATGATAGGTTGCTGATCTTGTTTTTGCGATTAAAATTATCACAAAATTGTGAGGCTCGTGGGGTAAAATCTTATAACTTTTTTTCGGTTATCTGACGGAAAACCCAAAATTTGATCAGCGAGCATCCTTTCTGTCTAAAGATTATGAGAACATTGCTATCCGCAAAATTTCAGTTTACTGTATATTTGATTTTGGATTTGCATTTTTGTATTATGTCTTTTATTTTGTTTTGTTTTGTTTTTTTCGTTTATTGTTTTGGTTATTTTTTAAGTTTTTAGTTTTATTTTGTTGTTGTTTGTTTTCTTTTGTTGTTTTTGTTTTCTTTTGTTTTGTCTTGTTTTGTTTAGTTTTGTTTAGTTTTGTTTGTTTTTTGGGGTTTTTTTTGTTCATTTGGTTCTTGTTTTTATAAAAATTTTGATTATTTTTCACTTGCAATTGTTTCCAATAAACAATAAAAGGGAGTGAATCATATGCACATGAGACAATGTCTCCAATAAATTAATGGCAAAACAATGCAATGGAACTACGCTTTTATTGGTCACCATGAGGCCTTCAACAATGAGCTTTGTTCATTGCAGGTCCAAGCCAATTTTTTAGAAAATATATTTTTGAGTAGGTAAAATCAAAATTCTGAGAATACTATTATGCCTAAAGTTTTAATGCTTTACAGAAAATCGCAGTACAAATCGATTACTTTTCAGGCATATAAAAATCGGGTTTTATTCCTTGATGTATTTTTATTCATTCTTCTTTCGATTGAAAAGAATCAAAGATTTTTGCAATTTAACTTTTGAAAATAATCATTAACTGCATGAATTGAATAAAAGATATAGTTGTTAAAGTGAATTATGAAAAATAACAGGTCTTTGTAGCGTTAATTGTTCGACATTTAGCACAGAATTACGCTAGCGCTCAAATCGGTGCTTTGGGTCGTCTTGAACATTCTATGAGGTACGAACAAAGCTCATTGTTGAAGGCCTCATCGTGACCTCAAGATCAAGCACAGCAATGAAAGCGCTCTTCCTTTGCTCAGTCTATCATGTACATGTATTTGTAGACGATTTTTCTCATGTGCATCTATATTTGCATTTATATTTATATGACACAGAACCGGTTTTAACCACCATTTCTTTTGAAATGCCTGTACCAAGTCAGAACCATTGCGGTCAACAATTTTTCCGGTGATTTCCTTCTGATTTGTCTCGTGGACTTTGGCTCTTGACAATAAATAAAGAAAGGGATATGGAGTTAATGTACATGAGACAAAATCCCTATGAACACATGGTAAGATTAAACAAATCGAACAACACTTTCACTGATATTCTTCATATGGAAGTCACCATGTTCGGTAATTTTGTTTTTACCCCTTTTCATATCCTTTCATTATTTATTTGAGAGGTTCGGGAAATATACCAAAATAAAAGTCAAAGATTTTCGCAAATTTACTATGGAAGTTGAACATTTTAACTGAAATAACTGCAAAAGTTATGGTAGTCTGGTTCCCAGTCCGCTTATGTGACATAACCGTCCGGTATGGGCCGATTTCAATGGAAGCTTCGAGCATGCGTGAAGACCAGAAATGCTTCCGGCAAGGTGAAAATTGTCCCAGTTGGGTATATTTTATAGGATATTAAGACAGTAATACGACAAACCAAATTGCCCAAATTTGAATTTAAGTTCCATGAGTAATGGACATCCGTTTAGTATCAAATTTTGTTAGCGGGAGGTCTTAGCAAAAAATGGGCAAGGACTTTTGTCCGACGACTTCAAGCTGTTTCAGGACCATGGCTCGCCCGATAACGAGATAAACATCAGATAAACCAAACAAGCCCCTCGAACCAAATTGTCCAAATTTGAGTGCAAGTTTTATGAGTAATGACTATTCGGTTAATATGATTTTTAGTGATCGAGCGGCCTGGACATCAAATGGGCAAGGACATATGTCGATCGACTTTAGAGCACTTGGTTAATTGGTTCCCATGCCTCGTTCAAGGACATCAGATCAAATCAGACATTCCAGAAACATATAATTATTACATATCTCTGATCAAACACATACATTTT